>BPLR01009332.1:0-85826 GCA_021605095.1 Caerostris extrusa | reverse complement strand
ATTCGGCTCAACCAGTTGATTTATTAGTCGGGCGCACCTTTTAGATTTGCCATATATTGCGTATGCTAGGGTCGGTGATATTTTGCATATCGGTTATGCAAAAGATTACCCATTTATTGGATTAAACTGCATCGAAGAAACGCCATGTATTAAATTGCAAGTGGAGGAAACTACGAAAATAAATAATGGCATAAATTTTGTAAAGGCGAAAACAGAACTAATAAATAATGGGTTAATTATGATGCAAGGAAATGAAAGAAATTTTAATTCTTTGTTAGAAATAAAACAAGGTAAAACTATCACACCACTTATTAATATTGGATGTAAGGAAATAATTTTAAAAGAAAATCAGAACATTGGAAATGTAGAATTAGTGGAGGAGGTCAACTTGGAACCAGATTTAAATTATGTTAATTTGATTAATGACACTTCTTCAGTAGAAATATTAAATGTTAGTACAGATAGTGTAGAGCGAAATCTTATAAGCTTAGAACAAATAAAAGTTAATAAACATTTAACTGAACAACAACAGAAGGACATTCTTGATTTGTTGAATGAGTATAGAGACTGTTTTGCATTAAACCTATCGGAATTAGGATGTACAGGACTGATAAAAATGGATATTAAAGAAGTTGAGGGTTCAAAACCTGTATGTATGAAACCATATAGAACAAACGCAGCCGAAAGAAAAGCAATTAAAGAAATCGTTAATGAATGGAAAGAACATGATATTGTGAAAGAAACACGTTCACCATATTCAAGCCCTGTTCTTTTAGTGCGTAAGAAAACTGGTGAAAATCGACTAGTTATTGACTATAGAAAACTAAATAATCAGACGATCAAGGATAAAATTCCTCTTCCCAAATTTGATGATCTTTTAGAACAACTACATGATTGCAGTCTGTTTACAACTCTCGATTTGGCTCATGGGTATTTACAAATCCCGTTGACAGAAGAAGCCAAATTAAAAACTGCACTTATCACACCAGATGAAACTGGACAGTTTGAAAGAATGATATTTGGATTAACAAACGCACCAGCAGAATTTCAACGGTTAATGTACCATACTTTAGGTGGCTTATGCAACAAAAAGATGTTTTATGCTATCTCGACGACATCCTTGTACATGCCAAAACTTGGGAAGAAATGATTAGAAAATTAGGTAAGGTATTCGAGGCTTTACGAGAAGCTAAGTTAACATTAAAATTGTCTAAATGTGAGTTTGCAAAAAGATGAAGTAGAATTTTTAGGCTTCATTATTAATAAGAATGGGATTAAACCAGGCTCAAGAAAGGTAGAAGTAATTTCTAAATTTCCCAACCGACAAATTTGCATGAAGTTAGACGCTTTCTCGGCTTAACAAGTTTTTTAGGAGATTTATTCAAAATTATGCTATAAAAGCAAAACCTCTGACTGACCTAACTAAGAAGAACGAAGATTTTAAGTGGGAGAAAAACAAGAACAATCTTTTAATGTTTTGAAAAGTGAATTGACTCGACAACCTACTTTAGCACTCTATAATCCAGAAGCTAAAACTGAAGTTCATACTGATGCAAGTGCAGAAGGTATCGCTGGCATGCTACTTCAAGTTGGAAGTGATAACAAGTGGCACCTAGTTTATTGAGTTAGCAAGAAAACGACTGAAGCTGAAAATAATTATCATTCAAGTAAATTGGAGTTAATGGTTATTGTATGGACATTAGAACGATTGAGATAATTTTTGTTGGGAATAAGTTTTACAGTTGTCACTGACTGTCAAGCATTAATTTACATGAATGCCAAAAAAATCATGTAATCCTCAGATAGCAAGATGGTGTATACTTATTCAGGAATATGATTTTGAAGTTCGCCACAGACCAGGCATAAAAATGACACATGTTGACGCGATGAGTCGAGCACCCGTTTCAGAATCGGAAGATACTATAACAAACCTCATAGAGAAGAAATTTGAAGTATGCCTAACATTAAGTGAAGATGAACAAATTTTGATCATTCAACATGCTGATAAAGATTTAAGAAAATTGATTGACATTTTTAAGAAGGAAGAGCATGAAAGAACATATGAAGAAAAGCAACAAATTGTTAATTTTGCCTTCAAAAGAAACCGAATCTATAGGAGAATCAAAGAAAAAGGAAAAGAGAAACTTCTGTATGTGATTCCAAAAAGTATGAGAAAAAGTACTGCTGTGAAATTTCACGACCTTAGGGGGCATTTTTCTGTTGATAGGATTGTCAGCAAAATAAAAAAGTTATACTGGTTTCCATACATGAAGCGTTACTTACGGAAACATATTTCAATGTGTTTCGAATGCTTAATCAACAAGACTCCAGGTGAAAAACAACAAGGATATCTACACCCAATTAATCCTGGAAAAAGATCCTTTTCAGTTGTTCACATCGACAATTTAGGACCTTTCGTGAAAAACACACGAGGCACATTCTACACCACAACAGCACACGTGAGTCAACTCAAGCCATGGCGACTTCATAAAGATGATTGTGACTCGGATGATGAGGAACCCCTGGGATCTTCTAGTGTCTCTCCAGATAATCTATGTAACGACTAGTGCCCCATTCATCAATAACTATAAACATTGTTCCTGAACCTTTTTTTTTTTTATCTGAACTTTTTAGGAACTCATTTGGACAATAATCATATTGGAATTTTAAACATCTTTTTTTTATTATTACATGTTTTATGTGCTGTGTATATATATTGTGTTTACTTTTGTATGTGGTAAAGTGTAATTACTAAGTAAAATTTGTGTGGCAATTGAGGGCAA
The DNA here is from genome assembly GCA_021605095.1 of Caerostris extrusa. Lineage (NCBI taxonomy): Eukaryota > Metazoa > Arthropoda > Arachnida > Araneae > Araneidae > Caerostris > Caerostris extrusa. The sequence continues at coordinate 83,043 of BPLR01009332.1, read as the reverse complement.
TTGCTTGGTCAGGATGCCCGAATGTAAACTATTTGTCATTGTGAATGACAATAGATGACGCCACGACCAAGAGGCTCTGTCACACCTCCTCCTCCTGTAACTCCATATAAGGCGAATGCTTATACGGGGATGAAAATGTAACAGCAAGACCAGAAGAAGGAACGCGAGTGTGGTTGGCGGCTGTTGCTAAAAATACGTATTGTTGGAATGTGAATAAATACTTTATATATATCAACTGGAAGTGTGTGAATTTATGCGAACAGAAAAAGAAGACAACAGTTGCATTTCAAGAATACGATCTGCCATTAATGAGAGTTTCTCAATTCCTTCATCACTAGCTAGTAAAATATTCCTCACAGAATCAGACATTTTTTGTAGAAATAACGTTGTTAGCACCTTATCAGTAATTCCATCAGTAGCCAGGTTTCTCATTTTTTGTAAAAGTTGACTGGGTTTAAGATCCCCCAAATCAAGTCCTGTAAGTAGTCTCTGAAGACGCTTATTTTCGCTTTCTTTAAAAGTATTCAGCAAACGTTCTTTAGCAGCGGTGTATTTTGTTCTATTATCATCACTTATAAAGTCCCACAAACTTTCAACAAATTTCGGTTCTAATTGCGAAACTAAGTAGTTAAATTTTGTATCCTCAGCTGTTATTCCACAAATTGAAAACTGTACTTCAACTTGAAAGAACCATATTTCTGGTTTTTTCGGCCCAAAAGGAGTTATTTTGACACTTACCGCGCTACTTCATCTTTTTTCGCCGATTCATTAGTTTCAGTCATTGTGTAAATGATTCGCGGTTTGCAAATAATTCCCGGGTCACCAAGTATGTGCCGGTTTTGTAAAGGTTGCGTAGTGTTATTAAAATCCAGACGGCAAAAAAGAAAAAAACGATAATCAATTTTCACAATTACATCTTTATTCCATTCCTTCTAACGCCAACTACGTTCTGTTTTCATTCTAGCGGAAAATTCCCTTTTTAACAGTGAAAGTAGAAGTCGTTCAATTTGTATTCCATTTTCCATCAATAGGTGTCGCTACAAGCTTTAGCTTTTTCGATCTCCCGCTTTAATTGTTCTCAAGCAACATATATTTTTCCAAAATTTTAATTTCTTTTATTTTATTTAATTTCTACTCATTAATTTGAGCAAACACATTATGTGCAAACGCTTTAACTATTTTAAGATGTAAAGGTTTTGTGGTTCTTAAAACCACCCAGGAACTTCGTAACAGGTACGCTCGTTGCCTTACTCATATCCTGTCATAGCGGGAATATTCCCTTCGCGATAGGCAATGTATTCCTTTTACAAAACTTTCGCTTGAATGTGAGAACGAAACTAATGAAATGGCTTCTTATTTTATATATATTCATCAATTACCATTTCAACCAAGACGAGAATTATGCCGTATTTTAGATGCAGATACACGATGGGAAGAGCTGGGTATGCATAATATATTGAGTTTCTGAATTCTTTTTTATCTGAAAAACTAAGTTTTTCCTGTTCTTATTGCTTTCACTTTTATCTTTTTTTAATGCTATTTAAAAGATATATTTACGTACATAATACTTTTCTTACAATTATTGTTATATGAAGGTCGCTTATGTGTAAAAAATTATTATTATAGGTGGTATTCATATGGATTATGATGTGAAAACATTAACTCTTATTGGACAAGTACTCCAGCGAGATAAGAGCCCAACTTGGGAACTTCTCAACAAATATAGTGAACAAAATGGTACTATTAAACGCTTATTTGTTATGTTGGCTAGAATGGATCATCAAAGGGCTATGTCTGTGTTAAAACCTTATGGTAAATAGATATCTTTTACATAAGCATGTACTGTTCATATATAATGTATAACTTAACAGTAGTATTTATCTATATATTATATATTTTTTTTATATAAAAATAAAAATATGAAATTCACTATTTAACACAAACATCTTATTGATTCATAAATATCATTGAAATAATAACATTAATTTAATCAGGATAGTTTAACTCTTTGGTTGTTATGAAAAATCACATTGGGGTGCCTGTAGTGAAATTGTGCAAAAATTTTTTTTCACTTTTAAAAAGAGCAATTGACAATAAAATATTACTTAAACAAATTTTGTAGACTATTTAAAACATTTCATATGTTTATAATTAAACTTGTTTTCGTAAGAGATATTTATTTAATTCATTTTATGTATAATGTATTAGTTGATATTAATAGAAATGCTTATATATACTAAATAAAGTTTTTCATTGTAATTCTTTCATGCATAATAATAATGGGTAAAATCGCAGCTTTGAGATTTTTTACTTTGATTTTCTTTTTAGTACCAATTGATTTTGAGTACCAAGTATTGATTTTGAGTATTGATTCTTGAGTACCAATTGTTTGATTTTCTTTTAGTTTTTTTCCAAAATACTGCTTTCATTTTTAATAGAAATGTAACCCTGTCATGAGCAAAGTGCGATTTTACGAAGCAGAATTTTAAGTGTTGATAAAAAGGACTGACTACAGAAAAACGAAAGCAGCAGTATTTAGGATAACAACTACAAAATACAGAGGAGAACAATTTACAAAATGCACTGAATTTAATGGAAAACAGAGTGATTTTAAAAAACAAAGATTGACGTTTTTGCCTAATTCCATGCATCCGAATTTAAACAAAAAAGTATTTTTATGAAGCAAAAAATGCTGAAACAATGAAATTACAAAATTATTCAGTATTTTAAGAAAAAGAATTACATAAAATACAAAATTTTAAGATAAAAATTGGCATATTTGCTGATTTCCATGTGACAAAATTTAAGAAAAAATGAAAAAAAGCAGTTTATTCATTACAGCATATTTTATTTTATAAACAAACTATCATATTGTACAGAATTAATTAAATGAGTTTCATAAGCGAAAAAGTAGTGAATGGACAGTAAGAAATGTAATGAACTTGCCAATAAGGAAAAAAATCTTTATTAAATAAATCAATGTTATAATGCCTAATTTGAAATCTTAAAAATCATTCTTCCTCAAAATAAAAATTATTTCTAGTCATCTCGCAAAAGGTATTGATGAGCATTCAGCATTAAGAAGAAAAAAGGAAAGCATTGCCTGGATTTCTTTTTTCTAAAGTAAAAATTCATTTTGAGAGATCCTGGTTATAGCAAAGAGGAGCAAAAGTCTATGACATTCATGCTCACTTAAATTATGCATGGCAAGCAACTTTTGCATACAGTAGCTCCACAAAAAACAAACAGCACCCATCAGTATGATCCAAGATGCATTAGAAAGAAGTTTCCAATGAAAAAAATTAGGTTGCCATATTTAATAACTTATCTCCAATTTGGTGCCAAAAAAGAAAATCCTGGAATTATTTTATCTCCTAAATTACAATTCGGTTTAATAATCATGGTAATATATATTTTCTACTTTAAACTTTTTTTGGCCAAATAAAATGTGAAGGGGCCCTCAGATTTGGTATATTTTTGTTGCTAATTGGGAGATAATGTAGCAATTTGTTTTTGTTTTTATCTCTGTTTTATCATTCAGTTTTGTATTTCAACTGAATTTATTTCAGTTAATGTGCTTATATAATGATTATGGGAGACAGTTGGATGAGATACTCTGATTTATTGGAGGTTTAATTTGATATGGATTTTTATTTTTTTCTAAGGTTCTGTCCTTGTTCTTGAATGGGGTAAAAATGGATGGCAGGAGAAATAGAGATGAACAGAATGTCATTTGTTAACATGTATTGATCAAATGGCTGTGCCTTTCTTTCTCTGGATCTAATTTTTCTTTTAAAAAATTTGTCAACTGCTTAATAATGCACCTTTTTCCCTTGTTTTTCAGGAATTCATCAAATTGCATGTTTTAATTAAACAGATTTATAAAAAATTATTAAATCTTCCTTCATAAAAATGCATTCAATTAGATATTTCAAAAATTAGATTTATAACTTTTCTTTTGAAGTCATTTTTTGTTGCAATTATTAATTTTATTAATTATTTACTATTTTATTAATTGATATATTAATGTCTTTAATTTTTTTTTTTTAAATTTAGATTGTTATACAGTCATTTTTTTTTTTCTTGTTGTTTTTCATTTTTTGCTTAAAAAAATCATGGATTAAAGTTATTATGTAATTTTGGAAATTGAAATTTTCTTGCCAAAACTTGTTGAACAATAATAATAAAAAAAAGTTGTAAAATCATGTGATCCTCTAAACTTCAAATTCTTATGAAATTTTTTTTTTTTTTTTATTATTATTTTAGTTGAAGAATAATACCATCAACTTCTGCGAAGTGAAGGTTTTTTTATGTCTACAACTATAATCTCCAACTCTAAAAATGCCGATTTTTCAAAATTAATATCTCAGGTATGGATTGCAATTTATTGTATTTCTGTTATAGAAACATTGAATGAAGTTATGCTTGGTCAAATATTATAAATGAAGGTTATCAGCGTATAGTTAGAAATCTGTTTTTCTTTGTATTAAAGTTGATGTATATATAAAGGTGATGAGGACAATCTAAAAACAATCTTTTGATTATTGTGATTTGTTTAATAAATGAAAATTATTCAAATTTTTTATTTTATTTGAAGGATAAATTAAATTTGATTAGAAATGCAAAATTACATAATTTTTCTGTACTTACGTATTAACGATGTACCTTGGCGACAGACTTGGCGGTTTTTAAGTGTCGCCAATCTAACAGCCTAATATAAAACTGAATAATAAAAACCGCCAAATCTGTAGCTGCGGTTGGCGCGTGTGCTCTTTATTGCGCAACTGTCGCCAAGGTATCGTTAATACGTAAGTACCAATTTTCTTTAATTTTGATTTTTATTACATTTTATACGATAACTTCTATAATGATTTCGAAATTTATGCTCTTCAGTTTCATATTTTTTAAAAATTGGATTGGAATTATTTTATAAAAATGTATTGGAAGTTTAACGAGAAGTCACTAACTATTCAATGACGATTTACTTGAATTTCAATGATGTTTAGGTCATAATTACCTTATTAATTAGCCAAAGTAATATGATGCACCACTCAATAATTAAGATAAAACAGAGTTTAAATCTTCTAATATGGTTAAAGGTCCACACCATCAAGCAACCAAATGGCATGGTGATTAAAGACATGATCTAACATTCAGAAAAAGCTGAGCTTAATTCAGAACATTTTATGTCCCCCCCCCATTTTTATTCCTTGTATTACAGTTATTGTAAATAATATAGTGCAGTTACATGAATAAAAAAAAAAAAAAAAAAAAAAACATTTTATATTAGAAACATATTGATATAAATATTTTTTTGTCAAATATGTAAATTTGGGGATATTACCAAATCAAGTTCCTTGGTTAGTTATTGCTTTTGGTGCCAAGTTGTCACTCACCAGCATGGTGATGAATTACTTTTTATTGGATGTTTTTGTGCTAACCTTTTGTGGGAAAGTGGGGTTCCGAGATTAAACTAACTAAAGCTAACTAGTTTTGGGAATACCATTGCTATGTTCCCCTTGTGGTGGGTTCCTAGATTGCGGAGGGGAAAAATCTATACAAGAAATGAACTAGTTCTGAGAATACCATTAGAATGATATCTTTTGGATAGAAAACATACATATCATACAAATAATTTGATATATATTAATTTATTATATATTTCTTTTGAAAAATTATTATATATTTATTTTCTTGTATCTTATATATTTTATGTTACACCAACATCATTTATTTAAATATTTGAATTGCTGCTTATTTTTCTAAAAAAGATGGATATTAAGTTATTTATGAAGTTATCAATTTACAAAGAAAACTATTTTACAAATTACAATTTCAACGTTATATTTGTATTAAATGTAATCTAAGCAATATAAACACAGAATCTAAATCAATAAAAACACAATTTTTTTATATGTTTAAAAGTATAAAATTCTATAATAAACATTTTAATTCTAAATTAAAATGGTGATTTTAATATTTCTTAAAAAAAAAAAAAAAAAAAAAACTGTGGATAAAACAAACCAGCAAGCTGTTTATGTTAGTTTTATTTAATGTTGTCAGATTTTATATTTCTTTTAAAAAAAAAAATTTTCTATAGTAGGAAATTCAAAATACAAAATATCATTTAAACAAGGCATTTGTTTTCCCACTGTGGGCCTGGCATTGGTATCACTTTGTATTCAATCACTCATAGTATCTATTCAGCTTGGTTTGCTCTAAAAACAATGCTTCATTTCAACGATTAAAAAAAAATAATGAAATAATAAAATCTGAATATAAAAACATGAATAAAAAGTTTGTAGTAAATGCATGACATGGAAAAAAAAAAAAAAAAAAGTGGCAGAGAATAATTATTGCAAGTTAAATTAAACTATTTTCACAGATTAATAAAAAAATTATTGCAAATACAGTACAATGGCGAACTGCTATAATGAAAAATTAGTTATCTCCGAAGGGGCCTGATGGCCCAGTGGCTAGCGCTGTGGCGCTCGGTACCACAGGTTTCGGGTTCGAGTCCCGGCCGTGCCATGGATGATTGTAGTGGTTCGGAATCCACTTTAAACTGCAGGCCCCGGTCCAATAGGATCATTGAGCATTGTGGGGGTAGTGTTATTCGCACCTGTAGCATATCTTCAAGCTACACATGCCTCGTAGATAGTGCTAAATGAGTAATAGCAGTGCAGCCCTTGCTTATGACAAAAAAGATTAATTGTCTATGTATTGCTAGCTGCATTAGACTGAAAAACAGACAGAATTATTTCCAAAAATTCTAATTTTACATGCAATAGTTTAATTTGAAATCAGTTCAAAAGTAGTCAATTCGTAGCAGTTATGTAAAATGTAGCTATTATTTTCATTTTAGGCCTTGCTTGGGAAGCGGATGTGCTGTGTTGCTCGATTTCCTGTACCACCTGATAATGTTAATAAAATATTAGTTGTAAAAAATCATTTAATGTCTTGTAAAATGGCCATTTTTCCCACTCCTGTGAAAAAAAAGTTGTTCAATTCAAGTTGTTTTGGATATCAATTCTGTATTTAAGTCGAGTGTGATATAATTTCTTTTTTATTTTGTAATCCAAACCATTGTTGTTTTCTTGTTAATGCTTTTGTCATTGAAATAAAATATATATTAATTTGGAATTGTATTTCTTTCATATATGTAAAAATAATTATGGATAAAGTTCTATTGAAATGTTCTTCAGTAAGAAATGCATTGTAATTTTTTCTTTCGTAAATGAAACTTGAACAAATATTCCCAAGCATAGTAGTTTTGATTTTAGCAAGTTCTTGTCCTCAATTCAAATTGTCATAATAATGAACTTTACCAGTAAGTGTTCTATATATTTTAAGTTTTGAACTTTTACAATTCTGGTGTGAATTTTAGGAATCATACTGCATAGAACCTAAAAAAAAAAAAAAAGCAACATCAAAAATCGCTCTCTTTTGTGAGGCTACCTCTAAATCCAAAATAATATCTTATTTCTAGGCAAAATGCATATCGTAATTAACTTGAAATGCCATTAAAGTAGGTTCCTTTGTGGTAATATCCGCCGTCGTTAGTTAAGAAACGATTTTCTCAAATGCGAACTTTTCTACATTTTAAAGCTTTTTACACAAATGTTTTACAAAAACTTAAAGTACTAACAACAGAAAAAGGTCCCTCATCTTATTTTAGGAAAAACACAACAAAATAAAGATAAAAACTGAAATCCTTTCATGAATTTCAATTTATCATGTGTGAACATACTTTGCTAGACAATGCACATAAGAATATACCAATGTTCAATAATCCCAGAAATTTATAAACATATTGGTCAGAATAGACAATTCTACAAGAATGTGAGTTCTTTATTCTAGGGTTCCGCTGATTTTTTCCCTTCAGGTTTTTCTATGTTCCCTCCAAAACAAACAAAATGGCCGCTGCAGTTTCAAAATATTGCACATTTTGGAGATGTCCTTTGGCGGGGAAAAGACTTCACGAAATCGGAAAAGTGCAGAATCCCCACAAAAACTATCAAATTCAATAGCTGCAGGAACATAACAAAATCTAACAGTTCGAAAAATTTATGATAATTGTTCCAGTACTCAAAGCACTACCAAATTCAAACAAATAAGTCTATTAAGTAATGGTTAATTCAACATTTATAAACTACTAAGTTGAATAAAAAAGGCCAAGTGACTAAATGCGAAGTGTTCATCTATTCGATGGTTTGTAATGCAAGTAGGAAAGAAAAGTCAGGATGAGTAGATAATAGTAATCGTATGAATTGGAAAACAGAAAGAAAATGAGAAACATTGGTGATAAAAATCTAACATGAAATTTGCGATCAATAAAGAGCGATAATATTAGAAGAAAGACTGGATGTTATTGAACTGAATTAGAATAAATAAGTGAACAGGAAATTATGGTGGTTTGAGGCTTCGATTCCGTTTAGAAGTATATATTTTTTTCCATTGGATTATGTAAAAATAGTTTGTGTCTTTATGGGTATGTTTTCATAGGTAGCAATAGTATTGAAGAAATTTTTAGAAAAATTTGTAATATAGCTGTCAATAGAATAAATATTAAAATCTTGATTGGATTGTAGAGTTACGGACAAACCAGAGTGCACCAGTGATGATACGAAGTTTGTTTTGAATAATTTGCACAGATTTTTTGTTAGATTTTTCAGCTAGCCCCCCAGATCACTGCAGTGTAAGTAAGGATAGGCCTCAGAATTTTTGTAGAGAAGAATTTTGTTTGACAAAGTCAATTTAGAACATTTATTGATGAGTGGCAGAGTGAGATAAAATTTGTTCCAATATTTTCTTTGATTTTTTTTTAATATGATGTCGAAACGTAAGTAAATTTTCTATGATCCATCCGAGATATTTAATATTAGTTGTCCATTCAATTTGTTGATCAAAAAAGGAAGAGATTAATATTTGGTTGTCTTGCGTGTCCTTTTCGGAAAACGATAGCTTGAGGTTTAGAGACATTAATTGCTATGCGCTCATCCTCTAGAGTACCCAGGAAATTTTTAAAAGTTTTGATGACATAGCGAATAGAATCACTTTGGGCAAGAGCAGCAGAATCGTCAGCAAACAGACAAGGAAAAATGTTAATGAATTGAGGAAAGTCGTAGGTAAAGATATTATAGAGGATAGGACTGAGCACGCTTCCTCGAGGTGTACCAGCTCTAATACGGCCGATTATGGATAATTAATTTTGAAGTCGAACTTGAAAAATTGTATTTGTAGGATAATTGGTAATGATAAAAGTGATTCAAATTGGAAATTGAAATTTGATCATTTTGTCGATCAAGCCACAATCAATCGAACGCATTTTTGACATCTAGGAAGATGTTTCCTGTGAAAAATATATAGTTAAATCCTTCAGTGATGATATTGGTGAGGCTTAGAAGTTGATGACAAGTTGAGTGATGTTGACTGAATCCAAATTGTTCTGTTGAAAATTATGGAATTTTTATTGTAGAAGGATGTAATATGTTTCAATAAGAGTTTTTATAAAGAGAGAGTTTAGGTGGTTTTTTTTTTCCAACATAGTTAAGGAGACTGATGGGCTGATAATTTTGAGGAATTTGCTATCTGGGCCAGCTTTAGGAAACATGATGATATTTGCTTTTTTTCCAGATAGGAAGGAAGTCGTGAAATTTAGTACAACTGTTGTAGTTTTTTGCAACATGAGTAATTGCATTGAGGGGGAGACACAGTAAGACTTTAGTTGGAATGTTATCCGGTCCTGATTTCCGAGTTTTGAGATTCTTGATTAAATTAATTATGCCAGATGGAGAAAAAAAAAAAAAATATTGTTTTACTTTTATAAACATAAAATAATCCTTCTATACTATTTTGAAGATATTGAAACAATATTCTGTTTATATTTTGAAAGCCAGAACATTCAAAAGGAACTACAAGCATATGACTCGATATTGGTTAATCGTTATATTTAGCAACACATATTTCATGCCAGTGTCAAAAAACACATAAATAAAATCACGTGAAAATCAGCGTTTATTTCAAATGAAAGTTTCTCGTGGGGCTTGATGGCCAAGGGGTAGCGCTCTGGTGTCTGCACCATAGATTTCGAGTTAGAATCGCGTCAATGCCGTGGATGTTTGTAGAGGCTCGGAATTCACTTTAAACCGTAGGTCCCGGTGTAATATGATCGTAGAGAGTTGCGGGGTAGTGTGTACTCTCGTCCGTAACACATCTTCAAGCTATACGTACCCCCTGGGTAACGCTAAACGAGTAACGTCGGTGCAGCCTTTTGTTTATAGCATACAGATAACTGTCTAAGTATTCGCCAGCTGCATTAAAAAAAAAGGTTCCCATGTTCTGCGAGGAGATTAATCTGTTTTAAATAATAACTTATATTCTTATTTATTTTTATTTTATAGTTTCACTTTTTCGGAGACGCTACGGACCTTCAACTAGGACATCATGTTTACACATGATAAAAAAAAAAAAAAAAAACCAGTAAGAAACTATGAAAGTGGTCCCGGACATTGATGACTTGCTCTCTCCAAAGTAATATCCATATATTTTATAAATAAAAAAAAAAAAAAAATTCCAAACTTCCTTCCCCCGACAAAACTGGAAGTATTGTTTTAATACCCAATTTTTGAATTCTAGAATCTTAAAAAAATATTTGAAAATACTCTACAAGAAAAAAATAGTGAAAACAAGCAAAGGTTAATCTGTTTTCAACGCATATTTACTGATCATAAATTTCTTGTTACTTTTTCATCATCGATGATTTACATTTTCTTACTTTCTTCTTTTTCTCTCTCAAATCATACGATTACTATTATCTATTTATCACGACTTTTCTTTCCTACTGCCTTCACATACCATTCAGTAGATGAATGCTTCGCGTTCAGGCACTCGACATCTTTATTCAACAATGATGATGGGAAGATGAATAAAAGATTAACATCATTGTTGAATAAAGATGTCGAGTGCCTGAACGCGAGAGAGTTCATAGTTTTTGTACAGTGTATAGTTTTGTATGTATATTTTTCAAAATCTACATAAGTAAAGTCGTAATTAATGTTAGGAAAATTTTCCTAGGTTAACATTCAGTTCGAAATGGAACGAATTTGTGTTGATAAGCTTTAAGGTTCGATAAAAGACTGTTTTAGTACGCTGGCCCCATTAAAAATTGCTTTGGCAGCTCTACTACTCATATCCTGTCATAGCGGGAATATTCCCTTAGCGATATATTCATTATAACAGTGGCAACAAGAGTTACAAGACTTCGCTTGAATGTGAGAACGAAACTAATGAAATGGCTTCTAATGTTATATATATTCATCAATTACCATTTCAACCAAGACGAGAATTATGCCGTATTTTAGATGCAGATAGACGATGGGAAGAGCTGGGTATGCATAATAAATTGAGTTTCTAAATTGTTTTTATATGAAAAACTAAGTTTTCCTGTTCTTATTGCTTTCACTTTTATCTTTTTTTTTAATGCTATTTAAAAGATATATTTACGTACATAATACTTTACTTACAATTATTGTTATATGAAGGTCGCTTATGTGTAAAAAATTATTATTATAGGGGGTATTTATATGGAATATGATGTGACAACATTAACTCTTATTGGACAAGCACTCCTGCGTGATAAGAGCCCAACTTGGGAACTTCTCAACAAATATAGTGAACAAAATGGTACTATTAAACGCTTATTTGTTATGTTGGCTAGAATGGATCATCAAAGGGCTATGTCTGTGTTAAAACCTTATGGTAAATAGAGATCTTTTACATAAGCATGTACTGTTCATTTATAATGTGTAACTTAACAGTAGTATTTATCTATATATTATATATTTTTTATATAAAAATAAAATCATGAAATTCACTATTTACCACAAACATCTCATTGATTCATAAATATCATTGAAATAATAATATTAATTTAATTAGGATAGTTTAACTCTTTGGTTGTGATGAAAAAATCACATTGGGGTGCCTGTAGTGAAATTGTGAAAATTTTTTTTTCACTTTTAAAGAACAATTGACAATAAAATATTACTTAAACAAAATTTTGTAGACTATTTTAAAACATTTTACATATTTATAATTAAATTTGTTTTCGTAAGAGATATTTAATTCATTTTATGTATAATGTATTAGTTGATATTAATAGAAATGCCCATATATACTAGATAAAAGTTTTTCATTGTAATTTTATCATGCGTAATAATAATAATGGGTAAAATTGCAGCTTTGTAATTTTTTGCTTGTTTACTTGTTAAATAATAATAAAAAAAAGTTGTATAATCATGTAATCCTCTAAACTTCAAATTCTTATGAACATTTTTTTAATTATTATTTTAGTTGAAGATAAGTACCATCAACTTTTGCGAAGTGAAGGTATTATGTCTACAACTATTATCTCTAAAAAAGCAGATTATTCAAGATTAATATCTCAGGTATGGATTGCAATTTATTGTACAGTGAGTGTAAAAAGTATTCGTACAGTACAACAATTGATTTAAAAGAGATCCGTTCATAAAAATTATAAACATAAATTCCATTTTAATTAATTATAAATATATAATAGAACATATTTTCACTAGTTTCATGTGAAATTGTCACAAAAATAATTTTATACATGAATAAATATTTACAAAACTGAAACAGACCAACATCTTGTGGTGTAAAAAGTATTCGTACATCAGGCATATATTGGCCAATACAATCATAATATTTCAGCTAATACCTTGTAGGATATCCTTTAGCTCGAATAACTGCCTTGAGTCGCTTTGGCATCGATTCCACCAATTTTGCTGTTATTGAGCTAAATATGGTGTCCCATTCTTGATTAAGAGCTGATTCCAAATCATTTTTATTAGAAATATGTCTGGATCTAATATTTTTATCAAGAATGTCCCATAAATTCTCGATGGTGTTGATGTCCGGCGATTGAGGAGGAAATTTCATGAACTTTGGGGTATTATATAGTATCCAGAGCCTTGTGTTTCGAGCTGTGTGCTTGGGGTCATTATCATGCATGAAAACGTAATCACCATCCAAGCCCATTTTTGTTGCAATAGGTTCTAAATTATTTTTTAAAATGTCAATATAAAGTTGCAGATTCATAATGCCTTTAATAAAGTCTAATTTGCCCACCCCAGAAGCACTCATACAACCCCAAACAAGCAGACTTTCACCCCCCGCCCCTGTTTCACTGTTGGCACTAAATTCTTAGGATGCATTTCTGTATTGCGCTTTCTCTATACCATTCGTCTCCCGTCCGATCCAAATATGTTGTATTTACTTTCGTCTGTAAAGATGATCTTTTTCAGGAATCTGGAATTTCATTAATGTATTGCTTGGCGAAAGACAATCGCAGCTTCCGATTCTTCTCGCTAACAAAGAATTTTCGTCTCGCAACACGGCCATGCAAACCTTCATTTCTGCATGCATTTCGAACAGTACTTACGGAGACTGCTGTTTCCATGTTCTTTAGTTCTGATGTTAATTTAGGAGCACTTATTTTGAGATCCTTCTTTAAAGAACGTACCAGAAACCGTCTGTCAGATGATGTCAATAGACATGGTCACCCAGTACGAGGACTGTTTTGAACCTTTCCAGTGGCAGCAAACTTTTTATGATTGACTGCACAGTTGAACGGGTCTACCGACCAGATCAGAAATCCTGTTGTACGATTTACCATTTTTACGGAGCTTTAAAATCAGTTCTCTTTCGGAAACACTTGTCTCTTTACTTTTACGACCCATTACAGAATTTCTAGTTTCTCACTATATTAAAATTTCCACTGAAGAACCTTTTAAGTAACTTACAAGGTGACGTCAATTAACTACATCATAACGGCTAAACTAATCACAAAATAACTAAAAAAATTCGCATTTCTTTTAGTGTGCGAATACTTTTTACACCATAAGATGTTGGTCTGTTTCAGTTTTGTAAATATTTATTCATGTAGAAAATTATTTTTGTGTCAATTTCACATGAAACTAGTGAAAATATGTTCTATTATATATTTATAATTAATTAAAATGGAATTTATGTTTATAATTTTTATGAACGGATCTCTTTTAAATCAATTGTCGTACTGTACGAATACTTTTACACTCACTGTATTTTTTTTGTTACAGAAACATTGAATGAAGTTATGCTTGGTCAAATATTATAAATGAAGGTTATCAGTGTATAGTCAGAAATCTGTTTTTTTTTTTTTTTTTTGTATTAAAGTTGATGTATATATAGAAGTGACGAGGACAATCTAATAAACAATCTTTTGATTATTATGATTTATTTGATAAATGAAAATTATTTATATCTTTTATTTTATTTGAAGGATCAATTAAATTTGATTAGAAATGCAAAATTACATAATTTTTCTTTAATATTGATTTTTATTACTTTTTATATGTTAACTTCTATTATGGCTTCGAAATTAATGCTTTTCAGTTTCACATTTTAAAAAATTATAATGTATTAGAAATTTAACGAGAAGTCACTAACTATTCAATGATGATTTAATTGAAATTCAATGATGTTTGGGTCAAGATTAGCTTATTAATTAGCCAAAGAAATATGATGCAGCACTCAATAATTAAGATAAAACAGAGTTTAAATCTTCTAATATGGTTAAAGGTCCATACCATCAAGCAACCAAATGGCATGGTGATTAAAGACATGATCTAGCATTCAGAAAAAGCCTAATTCAGTACCTTTTATATTCTCCCCCTCCCCCATTTTTTTATTCTTTGTAATATATTTATTGTAAATAATATAGTGAAGTTACATGGAAAAAAAAAAAGCCATTTTGTATTAGAAACATATTGATATAAATATTTTTATGTCATATATGTAAATTTGGGGATAGTACCAAATCAAGTTCCCTGGTTAGTTATCGCTTCTGGTGCCAAGTTGTCACTCACCGGCATGGCGATGAATTCCTTTTATTGGATGTTTTTTGTGCTAACCTTTTGTGGGAAAGTGGGGGATGGAGGGTTCCGAGATTAAACTAACTAAAGCTAACTAGTTCTGGGAATACCATTGTTATATTCCCCTTGTGGTGGGTTCCTAGAATGCGGAGGGGAAAAATCTATACAAGAAACGAACTATTTCTGAGAATACCATTAGAATGATATCTTTTGGATAGAAAACATACATATCACACTAATTATTTGATATATATTAATTTATTTTATACTTCTTTTGAAAAATTATTTTATATTTATTTTCTTGTATCTTATATATTTTTATGTTACACTATAATCATTTATTTAATTCTTTGAATTGCTGCTTATTTTTTTAAAAAAGATGGATATTAAGTTATTTATGAAGTTATCAATTTACAAAGAAAACTATTTTACAAATTACAATTTCAACGTTATATTTGTATTAAATGTAATCTAAGCAATATAAACACAGAATCTAAATCAATAAAAACACAATTTTTTTTTTTTATATGTTTAAAAGTATATAATTCTATAATCAACATTTTAATTCTAAATTTAAATGGTGATTTTAATATTTCTTTAAATAAAAACTGTGAATAAAACAATCCTGAAAGCTGTTTATGTTAGTTTTATTTAATGTTATCATATTTTATATTTCTTTTAAAAAAATTTATCTACAGTAAGAAATTCAAAATATCATTTTAAACAAGGCATTTTTTCCCCGAACTCTATGCCTGGCATTAGTATCACTTTGTATTCAATCACTCATAGTACGTATCTATTCAGCTTGGTTTGATCTAAAAACAATGTTTAATTTCATCTATTAAAAAATAATGAAATAATGAAGTCTGAATATAAAAACATGAATAAAAATTTTATAGTAAATGCATGACATGAAAGGAAAAAAAAAAAAAAAAAGAGGAGGAGAATAATTATTGCAAGTTAAATTAAACTATTTTTACTGATTAATAAAAAGATTATTGCAAATACTATACGATGGCGAAATGCTGTAATGAAAGATTAGTTATTTCCAATGGGGCCTGATGGCCCAATGGCTAGCGCTCTGGCTCGGTACCACAGGTTTCGGGTTCGAGTCCCGGCTGTGCCATGGATGATTGTAGTGGTTCGGAATCCACTTTAAACTGTAGGTCCCGGTCTAATAGGATTGTTGAGCATTGTGGGGGTAGTATTATTGGCGCATGTAGCATATCTTCAAGCTACACATGCCTCCTGGATACTACTAAATGAGTAACAGCAGTACAGCCCTTACTTATGGCAAAAGACTGTATTGCTGTATGCCAAAGACTGTAATACAAAAGACTTGTTTCTGTATTGCTAGCTGCGTTAGACTGAAAAACAGACAAAATTATTTCCAAAAATTGTAATTTTACATGCAGTAGTTTAATTTGAAATCAGTTCAAAAGTAGTCAATTTGCAGCAGTTATGTAAAATGTAGCGATTATTTTCATTTTAGGCCTTGCTGAGAAGCGTATGTGATGTCTACTAATTATTTATTTTATTATTGGACCACTATCCAGAACTGTTTCAGTTATTGCAATTTTTCACTTTCTAAATTTAAATAATTTGTTTTGAAATTTTTAATCTTGGTGTTTATTTATTCCAAAACTAATTTATTTGTAATATTTTTTTTTGTAAAAAAAAATTCTTTTGTAAAAAAAATGAAGTTAATAATAGGAAAATAAAATTTATTTAGTTAAAAAAACTAAAAATGTTGCAATAGTTTAAAATCTTAACGATGGATATAGAACTTGAAATTTATTAATCAAAGTCATATTGAAAATTAAAGAACAAATTATTGTTATTAATTATTTGAAGATTATATAAGATAATCGATATTGCAAAATATGATGTTTCTATTTATGATTCTAAAATTTAAACGGATGTTTGTTTCAGGAAAAAGAGCATATTGATTACATTACAAGTCTTTTCTCTGTCCTTTTTACTTAAAAAAAAAAAAAAAAAAAAAAAAAAAATGCATTAGAAGAAATAAAACTAAATAACTTCTTGTTCATTTATTTTTAGAACAAAATGGAGGAAAAAAATAGGTTCATGCTATCCACTTTATTGTTACTTGCCACCAGATGGTGTTGCAGCATTTTATCTTACATACCTTTCAAATGATATCATGAAAATTAGTTTGCACATATATTGGAACATGGAGAATATAGCCACAATATATAATTTCCTACAAGGCATTTTTTTATTTGGCAGGACAATGTATGCTGAGTTCTGCTAGTATACACTGAAGTGACAAAAGTCATGGGATACCTCTTAATATCGTGTCGGCCCTCCTTTCGCCCGGCGAAGTGTAGCAACTCTACGTGGCATGGACTCAACAAGTCGTTGGAAGTCTTCTGCAGGAATATTGAGCCATGCTGTCTCAATAGACGTCCATAATTGTGAAAGTATTGATGGTGCAGGATTTTGGGCACGAACAGACCTCTCGATGATGTCCCATAAATGCTCGATGGGATTCATGTCGGGCGATCTAGGTGGCCAGATCATTCGTTGGAATTGTCCAGAATGCTCTTCAAACCAATCGCGAACAGTTGTGGCCCGGTGACATGGCGCATTGTCATCCATAAAAATCCCATCGTTGTTTGGGTACATGAAGTCCATGAATGGCTGCAAGTGATCTCCAAGTAGCTGAACATAAGCATTTCCAGTCAATGTTCGGTCCAGTCGCACCAGAGGTCCAAGTCCATGCCATGAAAAAAACAGCCCACACCATTACGGAGCCACCACCAGCTTGAACAGTGCCTTGCTGACAGTTTGGGTCCATGGCTTCGTGGGGTCTGCGCCACACTCGAACCCTACCATCAGCTCTTACCAACTGAAATCGTGACTCATCGGGGACCAACCGATATGCTCACGTGCCCATGAGAGTCGCTGCAAGCGATGTCGTTCTGTCAGTAAAGGCACTCGAGTCGGTCTTCTGCTGGAATAGCCCAAGAAAGCCAAATTTCTCCGCACAGTTCTAACAGACAAGTCCCTTGTACGTCCCACATTGATTTCTGCGGTTATTTGACGCAGTGTTGCTTGTCTGTTAGAATTTACGACTCTTTGCAGACGTCGCCGGTCTCGGTCGTTAAGTGCAGGCGGTCGACCACTGCCCTGTCCATGGTGGGATGTTATGCCTGAAATGTCATACTCTCGGCACACTCTTGACACGGTGGATCTGGGAATGTTGAATTTCCTAACGATTTCCGAAATGGCATGACCCATGCGTCTAGCTCCAACTAACATTCCGCTTCAAAGTCTGTTAATTCCCGTCGTGCGGTCATCATCACGTCAAAACCTCTTCACATGAATAACTTGAACAGAAATGAAAGCTCTGCGAAAAGCACTGCGCATTTATACCTGTTCTACGCGATGCTACTGCCATCTGAAAATTTGCATATTGCTATCCCATGACTTTTGTCACTTCAGTGTATATATATATATATATATAATTTTATAATAGCAGTAAACTTTGCATTTAAAAAAGAAGATACCAACAATGATACAATGATATGCATAAAGTACTTTATATGGTACATTTGAGGCCATCACATGAAGTTGTAAGGAATCTAGTAATTTGCTTCTGTTTAATGAAGCTTTTCTTTAAAATAATATAAAAGTAAACTGTTTAATGGAATCATTTTATTTTGAAGCAAGTTTGAAATATATAATGACATTCAATAATCTGTATTTAAAGAGTAGAAACCTATTATTTTGTCTATTTTCCGAAATTTTAGTAGTTTATAATAACATTAAGATTTTATAAATGCTGTTTAACATCAAATAAATTACATAAGTACTATCATAAAATTATTTCTTAAATCTTGTATCACTTATCTATACAGGCATCTTACAATAACAAGAATTATAATATTATAATCAATTAAATTTTTAAATTGAAATACTAAATACAAAATTTTTGTTTAATAATCATTATCTAACTTGATACTATGTTGATTCAAAGTTGATCTTTTTAATTTAAAAGGGAAGTATTTGTAACATTTTCAGCCTGTAAACCAATATTTTTTACTTTATTTAAGGATATCACAAATTCATTACGAAAATAAACAAATGAAATGTATAAAAATATAATTGGCTGAGCAGTCTTTATATATATATATATATGTCATTCATAAGATGTAGAATTTAATGTAAGAACACAACACATAACAGCAATCTAAAATAATAATAATAATAAAAAAAAAAAACTATCGAATTCCAAATAATTTTCTTTTCTTGAAAAATCTCATTTTCATTTAGAAATAAAATTGTCTTGCCGATCTTTAAGAACAATTTTACGTTATTTGATTATATAATTATTAGCACATGAATGAAATTTAAAAATATTACTTATAAAAAAAAACTTGTGAAATAAATTCAAAAAGAAAAAATTCAAAATGGTCAAAGAAACTATGGACCCTGCTCACCAAAACAATAACCATAATTTTTTTCTAATAAATTACATCATAGATAAGAACACAGCACAGTACAGCTGCACACACACACACAGCACAGATATCACAAATGAAATATATAAAAATATAATTTTCTGAGCAGTCTGTATATATGTCATTCATAAAATGTAGAATTTAACGTAAAAACACAACACATAACAGCAATCTAAAATAATAATATCAAAAAAAACTATAGAATTCCAAATAATTTTCTTTTCTTGAAAAATCTCATTTTCATTTAGAAATAAAATTGTCTTGACAATCTTTAAGAACAATTTTACGTTATTTAATTATATAATTATTGGCACATGAACGAAATTTAAAAATATTACTTATAAAAAAAAACTTGTGAAAGAAATTCAAAAAGAAAAAAATTTCAAAATGGTCAAAGAAACTATGGACTCTGCTCACCAAAACAATAACCATAACCAATATACACAACTTTGTCAGGAACTACCAAACTATGGAATACATAAACAGTAACTGTAACTAGGGGACTTGATTTGGTAATATCCCTGTAAATTTTTATTTTACTTTTAGAACAAATGTGTTTTTCTTTTTAATTCTGAAATTTTTATTATTACCAATGTTTTTTTAAAATTATTTTTCATATGCATGTGTTTCTGATGAATAATTCATGATTTTAGCAGAATGGAGTTAGCAAGTATTAATTTGGAAGAAAAATCATTATTCTAAACCAAAATAAAGTATCTAATAAGAATATATGAACATATTTGATTTGTAAAATTTATTTTAAAATGATTATTAGTAGAATAAAAATAATACTAATTTGGTTGAGGATATTTTAGTGGACAGAAAAATCAAATTATATATTGATTTTTTTTTTTTTTTTTTTTTAATAAGAATATCTTTGTATCTCAGGCCATACTTTTGCTACTTATGATTCATTACAATTCTGTGTATGATTTATTTTGTACTTTTGAAATTTAATATTTGGGAAAATAAATGGAATTTAAGCAGTGGGGGAAATAAAACTTTTATAAGACAAGGATTTTTTTAAAAAATAAAGCTTTAAAAAATAATAATAATAATTATTATTATTGCCTTTTAGTGTAATTCCAAAACTTATTCAACTGAATTGCTGGATTTAATTAGAAATTATTTTGAATTTTAAGAAAAAATTCTTAACTTACAGTGGTAACAAACAAAATCTTATAAATTGAAATATCAATCTGTTTTTGTTATTTTTGAGTATCATTTAAAATATAATTTTTTTCCCTTTCAGATTTCACCTTCGAGTGCATGGAATTCATCAGCTATTAGTCCAGTACAAAATCAATTATCTGGAGCTGCAGGACCTTCTCACAAGTATAAAGAAAATGTCTCAAACAGTTCAAAACTCAACAATATTGTGAATTTAAATGAAGAATATAGTCAAGTCTCTTTGCCCTCAAAAATGAAAAAAGTTCAACATGCATGAAGACCAAATAAAAGGAGCAATTCCAAAAAAGTAAATATCATATCTAAAGATTTTGTGATTTGAAACTTAAAGAATAACTAGTTTGAAACATTAGAAGATGGGTAATGCTCTGTCTTAATAGTTAAAATGACTATCTGCTGACTAACAAAAATAAAGATTGTTGAAAATCTAGAAATTGTTTTGAAATTTAGATTGCTATGTAACAATGGTTTTTTTTTTTTTTTATTATTAATTCAGCTATAGTTAATAATATTCCATTTATGTAATTTAATTATGTTATTCTTTTTTGTGCTTACAATAAGATTTTAAAAATCTTATTTCCAAGTATGTATTATTTTATTGAAATTTTAAATGAAAATAAAAATATAGAATTTTATTTTTAAGCAAGTGTAATTATTATTTTAAGGTTACAAATATTTTAGTAATTAATATTGCTATTATACATGGTCTAAGTGTTTTTTGAATTTTTTTAAACATTACTGTACTAGTAATACTTGCACTTGTATGTATATTTTTTTAAAATAACCAATTCAATATTTGTATTGATATTGTTAGATTATAATTTCTTACTTTGGAGTATTAAAAATTAGTTTTGCAACCTATTTTAAATGTTTAATATTATTTTTATCATATTAAATGCAAATGTCTGTAGGAAACTAAAGTCCTGAGAAAATATCTAATATCATTAAAAGAAAAGTATTACTTCCTAATAGATCAGCATTTTTGTATAAAATAGTGAAAATCTTTATAAAATTTATGTGTACATTTAAAATTATAAAAGGCAAATTTTAGGTAAAAAAAAGCTACTGTCATTCCTTTTTGCTGCCATATTGTGTATAATACCAATTACAAAACAGAAGTACTGTAGAAATGATGATAAATAAAATGAGGTCATATGATTGTATTGAATGAATAGTAGTTATATATAATGCTTCACATTTTTGTCATGCTACATTTGTTTTTTTTTTTTTTTTAAATATTTCTACATCAAAGTATGTATAGATCTGCTATTAAAGCACTTCATATAGGACTTTTTTTTTACCTTGCTGTAGTAATTCGTAAGTTCTTTAATCTTAGTACTGCATTATAGGAAAACTATATAAATAATTGCAATTTGCAGTTAGAAATTTTTTTTCAAAGGAAGCACATTCAAAATATTATACTATCTCACTATAATCGATAATTTCTTAGAGTATTCATATTTACAAATAATCAATCTTAATATCTATGTAAGGTTTCTAATGTTCTTTATTTCCATTTTATTAATTCATGAAAACTATTATTCTAAAAAATACATTTTTTTTATTTCTGATCCGGCCCAAATATGAAATAATAATAATAAAAAAAATAATAAAAAAAATTAAAAGAAAATAATGTTTTAAAAAGGATAAGAAAAAAAAAAGTAAATAAACAAACAAGTAAATAAAAGTGTGTGAAAACAAATGTTAATACAATTTTTTATCAGGTTTTTGTCTGTTATTTTATTGTTTAAAAATTTAGTTTACATTCTATTGAATGTACTTAAATTTACCTGATTTTAAATTTTGATGAGCACTTCACAGAATTTAGACATCTCAATAATTCAGAATTTAAATAAAATATAACCAAAACAAACTAACAAATGTAACCAACCAAAAACAATCTTTTTGCTTTTATTTATAGGGACTCTAAAAATTGAGAATACCGCACAATTTTTTATTTCAAAGTTTGTGTTTAAAACAAAGTTTGTTTGTTTGAGTGGCATTTTTTTCTGCACTGACAAGAAATATTTTTTATTTCAATATTTTAAAATAATTAATTTTAAGGTTTAAAAAATAAAACTTGATTGAAGTGTTATAAATTAATTTAACAAATTTTTGCTTTAATCAATTAAGAATATTGCAACATTTTAAAATTATTTAAGTTTATAAAATGTCATCTCAATGTAATAGTTATATAACCTATAGCTTTTATACTAATTTCATATTGTCATGGACGAGATTAGTTTGTCTATACCTTCCTATAATTTACTTCATTTTTGTTTTTAAGTGGCTTGTTTTTGTTATTTGATGTTTTGGCACTGCCATTTCAAGTAAAACACACAATTTCTAATTTCGAATAGTTGGAGATAGAGTGCGACAACAACTAAAGTGGGACACTCTTTCTCTCTTGGATTCTTATAAGAATAAGAATAAAAATTTAAAATCTTTTCTGTTTAAATTATATTTATAAGATATATATTATATTAAAATTTCTCAGTACAATTTGTGATGCCGCTCCATATTTCTATTTGTTCTCTTCTGTTCTTACAATCTCTTTAGTATTAGAATTGTATATTTTTCTAATTTATGCGCTCACCATCACTCCCAAAATTACCAACTTTAAATTTATTATTGAATGAACTTTATTTCTTATGATGCTCTTAAATCTCAAAGGCTTTTTAACACATTCTTTTAGTTAGTACAAAAGTAATAATTTCTTAGTATATAATTCCTATAATTTTTCCTTTTCTACTGCACTAGATTTTTCTGTCTTTTCTTTTCCATATTTGTTTTCGTATAGATCATCAGTTAGTTAAAATTATTTCTGCATACAAGTAGACTTCATATTAAAACTGTAACAATTGCGCTATAAAATTGGTTGAATAAATTAATGTAATAATCGTAAAATAAATATTCAATTATTTCCAGTATTTATTATAAATAAGTAATTCTGTTTCAAACTGCAAAAATTACAATTTAATTTTTAAAGAAAAATTGTTCTTTATCAAAGCATTATAGAATATCCATGTAGAAATTATAAATTGGATAATTTATTGGTAATTTCAAATTTATTATAAATTGGACAATCTAATGGCAATTTAAAATATTTATTATAAATTTGACAATCTAATGGCAATTTTAAATTTGCTTTTAAAATTAATAAAAATTTTTTTTTTTATAATTTAAAATATTTTTGAATGAGTTCTTATCTAGTTTTGCTTTCATTATAAAGAACTCTTAAAAATTAACAGTTTTATAACTAAATGAAATAAAATGCATTCTCAACATTTGGACCCATTGTTTTATGCATAATTAAAACCAGCTAGCTAATATTGAGAATTTTAAAGTGTTGCATCACTTCTAGAATTTTTAATTTGTATAAATTTTGAAAAAAATTTTCAAATTACTAAAAATATTTGATGGGAATTTTTATTTATTTCACTTAATAATGAAATTGGTATAATTTCAAAATGTTATAACATTTCATTAAACATTTTTTTAAGGGCTTCAAATTGTTCCAATATGAAAAAGGAATCTCATAGTTATGAAGAAAATCCATTTCAGACAACTGTATCTCAGAAAAATGAAGGATAGTAAAAGTTCTCTAAACCTCAAGTAATACCTAATGAAAAACTGCAAAAGCAACCTTCTAACTGTGCATATGGTAAGTAAATTTAGTTGTGGTAAGATTTAGTTATGTATTTAAGGAAACGACGTACAAAATTTTATTTTATAAAAATTCCTATATTCAAATATAAATGCTCAAATTAAAAAACAATTATTGAAGAAGAATTTCTAATTTTATAATATATAGCATAATTAGGAAATTTGAGCAGTAAATTTTTAAATATCTTATGTAAAAGCAAGATAAATTCTGGATAAGAATATACAAACTTGCGAAAATATACAATTTGCTCCAATTATAATTAGAAAATTTGTGCATTTTTATTTTAATCATATTAATTTTCTTTATTATAATTGCCATAATTTTCTGCCCATAATCTGTATATTATGAACTAAAAAAAAAAAACACCTTAAAATTTTGGGGTGAAATATAGACTGTTATATAAATAAAAACGGGAATTTTTTCTGAATATTTCATAAATATTTTAAGAACCTCATTTTGAAATGTTTTTTGAAAAGAAAAAAATGTTTAAGAGAAAATGAATAATTTTCTAAATATAAAGAAGGAAACTAACAATTTGGGTGTTGAAAGAAAATCAGACCTGATAAAGTAGAATAAATGTGACACACATTTATGATGCACATTTTGCATTAATATGAGCTTGAAGATGAAAAAGACCTGGAATGTAGTTGTATATAAGAATTAAAAATTCATTATAAAAGGCCAAATTAATTATAAACTATGATACCGAACACAATTTTTGTATCAAATAAGAAGGTTACAAATTGTAAGAAAAAATGTTTATTTTCAACATTTTTCTTAAAATTATATCTTTGTGATTTCTACTATCTTAAATTGAAAACGTAATTATTTATACAGTTGTGACACCAAAAAGGCATATCTTCTTCTTATTTTTCACTTTTTTAAATTTGTAACATAATTTTTTTTACAAAATTGTGGCATCAAAAACTTTAAAACTCAAAAGAGTTTTTGCTAGTAGTTTTATGCCATGTTCTCTCTTTCATGTCCCCCTTCCCCCTCAGATTATCCTTGACTGCTAATACTTGGAGTTGAAATCATAGATAAGATGGCATGACTTATAAATCTGCGTCATATTTCCTTGTTACTTTTTTATATTTAATTCAATATAAATAATCATCACTAATTAGATTAACTATTTATATGTATGAATGCACTTTTTTATTTAATTTAGCTATGAATCTTGCCTCTCAACCTGATTGTTTGCCCGACATTATGCAGATTCCATATGAAGATATTCGTATGGCTACAAATGATTTCAGCAAAGGCCGCATTTTGGGGAAAGGAGGTTTCGGAACCGTATACAGAGGAGAATGGAAAGGGACATTTGTTGCTATCAAAAGACTCACCCCTGTAAGAATAATTTTTATCAATTACAAGTTAATCAAATTTTTAAAACTTTGGGAACGCATTGTCAGATTTGCAGTGCCATTGAAGAAAAATGCAAGGTCAAAATTGTTAGCCATATCTTCTTATCCCAAAATGATAAAGCAATTTAAGTTTATCATCCATTATGTCCATCTTTTACTGTTTGATAGTTGTTGAAGGGTGACTCTTCCTCCCTCTATGACATCAAGGATGTTAAGAGCAAGTCCTTCTATTGCTAATGAAATTATTGTAGGTCTATAGTGGTATTATTGTGTATTGCATATATAAAAGTGTACAGGGCTTGAGTTATCTCCAAACATATTAGAGATTTCAATTAACAACTCAAATTTCATGAGTAATTTATCTTTTGATGAATTTATAAGCAATTTTAAAATTTTTGAAAATCCATTTAGTACATATTTCTTTTTTAACAAATTTAAATTCAAAGTTGTAAAATAAACATGGAATTCAATTAACATAATGTTTGAATTGCATGTGTAAAGTTTTAAAAGGAAAATTCAGTAATATTAATATTTCAATTTGATATTTCAAATTTTCTATTTCATGAAACCAACAATTTTAGATAAATACTTCAGTAATAATATTATGCTTGAAAAGAAAAAAAGATCTAAAAATTCAATCATAGAGCAACTTACTTCATATATTTATTTAATAATCTTACAATTTCATTTTTATTATTTTATAATAAGGTTAAAAAAAAAACTTTTCATTAAATTAAACTGCCAATTATTTAAAAGTAGTTGAAATTTGTATCTGATTAATAAAATACTATGTAATTTTAATTAATAATTAAAAATAGCATGTAAAGTTAAATAGCATCTAAAAGGCTATGTAATTTTAGAATTAATATACCTTTTCATTGTAATGATAGAGCAATTCCATAATTTAAGTTCATTTATTATATTTGAACGTTTGAATCTGGTGAATATTTTTTTATTTGTTTGGTTGCATACAATTTTTACTTTTTTTGATAATCCTTATATTGGTATATTCGTAATGTTTGATTTGTCGGTTAGTGACATGTATAAATTATTTTCCTTTTAGAGGCATAGTTCTGGTGATTCTGCTCAACAGTTAATAAGCATCAAGCAATCTTTAAATGAACTGAATATATTAAAAACGTAAGTGTTATTTGATTAAATTATAAATATTTTCTGTTTTGTATATTATAATTTTCTAAAAATTAGCTTTTTACTATAATAAACTTTTAGCTTTTTTATTTTAATAAATCATTTTATATAAATTAGTAACAGAAATATTGTAATTTTTATTATTAATTGGGAAGTAATCATTATTTATTATTATTTTACAATTTTAATTATTGTTAAAAATTCTTTTCGTTATTAGTAAATTTCCAAATTGAATGATTTTAAAAATATGCCAAACAATCTATTTTGGTTCTATTATTTGTAACTGTGAAAAATAAAGGAAAAAAAAAAAAAAGGATAAATTTACATCATTTTATTTCATCAAATCATTTTGTTAAAAAATGTGAAAATTAGTATTACAAATTTAAAAACTATTTTTAATAAATAATCTGTGGAAAGTTGTTTGATCTAATTATTCTTATTCGGAAATTAATACTAAAGTAATTGTTTTATCACTAAACCTATTTGGTTTTGAACTATTTAATTATCAATTAGAAAAATATATTCAATGTTCTTTTTTATAGCTGAAAATATTTGTATTGGAGTGCAAAGTATAATAATTAAAATATATAGATTAAAACATACATACATTCGTATCCGAGATTAAAAATTCCTTCTAATTTAAAAATTTTCTTCTTTTTAGTTGCCGTTTTGATCATATCCTTCCTTTATATGCAGTTTCATTAGATGGTGAAAATCCTTGCCTTATTTACCAATTGATGGTAAATGGTTCGCTAGAAGATAGATTATTGTTAAAGGTATGTTAAAATTAACTGAATTTCATTTTTTAAATTTTATCTATGAGTATAAAATTTTTTACTATGCTAATGATGTAATCATATTTTTGCATTTTATTATTTATCACTTTTATTGTCTTAACAAAAATTTTATTAGTGTTGTCAGGATTATAATTTACTTGGGGATTAATATATTTAAAAAAAAAAATTAAATAAGAACTTTTCAGTTTATATATATATAATTACAAATTTTTGTATTTAAAACCAAAGTTCATTTTGTTTATACTAATGTTTATTTATTTTTTTTTAATCTTATTTCGCATTGTGACAAAACGATACTTAATATATCTTAACTGAAAATGCTGAGAAAATATATTTTTTTGAAGAGAGAAATAAAGCACAATAATTTTTGTATAGTAACAGTAATTGAAGTATATTTTAATTTTTGCTTTTCCATGTACATTAAATACGCAAAATATTTTCAAAAATTAAACTTATTAGAAATATGTTTTTTTTTGGCTAGAATAACACACCTCCTTTGACATGGTCTCAAAGAAGCCATATTGCTGAGTGCACAACTAAAGGCCTTAATTACCTCCACACCACTCCAGGGAAACCTCTTGTTCATGGTGATATTAAAAGGTGATTTGTGTAAAATTTGATGCTCCTGATGCAAGTTATATTCATTAATAGAATGGAATAAGCATATTTAACATCAAATTCTATAATTTGTTATGTCTAATGTAAATTATCATTCACAACATATATTTTCAAAATATCTGTTAATGTGTAAATAGTATTATTGATATTATAGTATTGATTTGATAATGTAATTTTGAAACAACACATCAATTAATATCTAAAAATTAAAGAAAACAGGGAAAACTTCATCAATATTTTAGATTTTTAATTTATTTGAAGAAAGTTGTGTTTAAGATGTCAGTGAAAAACAAGTGAATATGGGTCATTTCACAATATTTTAAAACTGGCATCTCATTTTTTTTAAACATTAGATGTTATACATTGAACTAAAGCTAATTGTTTGTAGTTAACAAATTTAAAAATAATTTTTGAAGTAGTTAAAATTTATTTATTACTGTGAAATTTTAGCTTTTTATATTGTGGATATTATGTAAACATTAATTTTCAAACATCTTTTCTTTTCCTGCATATATTATAAAAATTAATTCTTTTTCCTGATGCAGGCATGTATTTTTATAGTAAATATTGAAAAGGTAACAAAACTATCATCCAACGATCTTGAATAGCTTTACAAGTTTTTTTATACAGACATTTTTATGCACTTCTAATAAACTAATCATAAAGAAGCAAGAATATTCAGTGTTAAAAATTTCAAATTTGAGGATAGTAAAATATCTGTTTTATATTTAGTTTTTATAACATAAGTTAGTACAATTTATGCACTTTTACTCTTATGAAATTTCAACAATGCTTTTTAATATGGGTAATCATTTTCGTTTTTTCTTACTTTCATGTCTTCTCTTTTTCTCCATACTTTCTTACTTCAATAGTGCTTAACAAGTGAGTAATCTCTGTTATTTACTGTTTATCATTTTCTATGTAATGTTTTTCTTTTTCAATTTACATTTCTTTCTCTATTTTCTTTAGATAAGTCATAACCAATTTATAAACAAGTAAAATGATTTTAATTGTACAACCTTAAATGAGTTAACTTGCTAGAGTAATTATTTAGTTGTTTTCATGTAATTTGTTCAACTTTAATTTAAATAAATACTTATAAAAGAAAATAATAATAAGATGTTAATGAAAAACTTACATTAAAATATCTTTTTTAATTCTTAATAAACAAAGTCAAAGTTTAAAAAAATAATTTATATAAATATAACAAATCTATTTAAAAATTACATTTTATCATGCAGTTTTGAATGATGTTGTAATAATGCTGAAATTAGTGTGATCTGGCAGTCATTAACAAATTAAATTGGAAAAAACAAACAGCCTGAATGTAATTTTACTTTCAATTCTAGCTGTAATTGTTTTTGTTTAAGGTAAAATTATGTATCCATAATATTTACATTGATAAAATTTTCTCTATACTACTTACATTTATTCTTTTTATGGGTTAATATTGTATAATTTATTATTGCTCTTATCTGTTTTTTTAAAAAATATATTATAATTGTGTTTAAACAGTGCAAATATTCTCTTGGATGCCAACATGGATGCAAAGATTGGTGATTTTGGTCTAACAAGAGAGGGTCCTGGTTGTCAAGATACACATGTGGAAGTATCTAGTATCCATGGTACTGAATGTTACTTGCCTTTAGAATATTTACGACACAAACACCTTTCTCCACAAGTGGACATTTATTGTTATGGCATTGTAAGTTCCTTTGTAAATATTATTTTTTATTTGATTTTTTTAATAAGAACAGGTAGGACAAATATTAAAATTACGGAGTTTAAAAAAAATTATATTTGTGTGTAAATATTTAAAATGTTTAATGTAATTTAAATATGAAATATAATTAAATTAAATTAAATTTAATATATAGAAATGTTATTCACATATGCAGTTTATCATGTTTTTGTTTTAGGTACTATTTAATTATTGAAAATGAAATAGATTACTAAAATATTCATTCAGGTATTGAATAAATTTAAGTCTAGATTAAAATAAACATTGCATATTATATAAAAATTCTATATATAATAACATTTGTATGATACTTTCTTGATACAGTTTCCATATAATGCCTGTAATGTATTTGTTTTTAGAAATGTATATATATAATATTTAAAAATTTTACTTTTGTAAAAATTAGCAAACACTTGTAAATTAATTAAATTTTCTTTTAATATTTGTTTTCTACTTTCTATTAGGTATTATTAGAAATAGCAACTGGCTTAAGACCATTTGACCCAAAGCGTGGAAAAGGGAAAAGATTGGTAAGTAAATAAATTACATTGCCTTTCATTTAAAAACAACTAAAGTATCTTTTTTAGTTTGATTATCTAACTAATTTATCATTGTTACTTTACTAAAGTCGTTTAAAATAATATATAAATAAGTACTTCAATAAAATGTTCCTTGTTGTTAAGCTAGGTGCATTTTTTTTCATGAGTACTGGTGCTCTGAAATTTCAGAAAATTGTGAAAATTTGATGTATTCATTCTGAATATCTGTCTTTTCACAAAATATTTACTTATCCAATCAGAATATAAATATGCTTAAAAAGTTTATATGATTTCTGTAGGTAGTAGTAGATTTCAACATACTTAGTAGAACATTTTCTTGCAAAGCATGCTTATTTTGCACCTGCTGTTAAACATACTTTAATTGAAAGATGTTGACCATTTTTGAATAAAAAGTATTTGCTAAATGTAATATATTTATTATGTATTTAATATAAATAAAAAATGTAGTATAAGTTTCAGCTTAAATATCTAAACAAATTTTATGCTGCAAAATAGAAGGAGAGGAAGGATGACTAATTTGCTTTAAATACAGTTTTTAGGAAATTTGACATGTAGTTTAGAAAATTTTGGTGGTAACCATAATCAATTTTTTTCTAACTTGCTTTGTGTTTAACATAAATGTGGATTTGTTTCTTTCATAAAAATCGCCTTGATAAGGAAGACTTCATTTTAACTATCTTTGCTGTGTGCTGATTGCTGCATATTTTGTAAAACTTGTATTTTCTAAAACACTTTTTTGCCAGGCCTGTGTTCATTTGGAGATTTGTACTTTGCCAATTCAAGAAAACTTTGCTTCTACCTATATTGCAATTACATAAATCATTGCTTGATAGAACTCTGTCCTGGGGATCTATCACTTCGAATCATTCTTCTTATTTGATTAGCGTTCTAAGCAACTTTATTTATATAAAATGCAAGTAGTTTTAAATGTTTCAACTGACCTGAGTATAAATTAGAGACAGGGAATTGATTTTTATTTGATGTGTTTGATATTGATTCTGTTATATATATTTAACATATATGTATATGGTTTGTAATGTATTTATCATTAGTAAATATCATTTGCATTTTTTTCCCTTCAGGCCGATCATGTAAGGCATTGTACAGATTGTGGGCGCATAGAGTCACTGCGAGACCAAAAAGCAGGTGAAGAAAATTTGATTTGGTTCCAGGAGTTGATCCGTATGGGTCAGATTTGTAGTAGTGTTGATAAAAAGAAA
Source organism: Caerostris extrusa (assembly GCA_021605095.1). Lineage (NCBI taxonomy): Eukaryota > Metazoa > Arthropoda > Arachnida > Araneae > Araneidae > Caerostris > Caerostris extrusa. The sequence goes on along the minus strand of BPLR01009332.1, from coordinate 51,316 downwards.
CGTCCTCCAATGAGTCAAGTAAGTATAATTTGATTGAAATTTAAGTAAATGTTATTGAAAGAACATTATTGATCAAACATGGCCTAATCAACCATTACTTGATTAAAAAAATTTTGAGGAAAAGTTTTATATTTTGAATGAAGGTCCTTATTTTTTGCTTAATTAATGTCACTTATCTAATATATAAGTTTGCATTGTTGTGCATTCTTTTGGCAGTATATTTCATCATCAATTTGGCTATATAAGAATTTCTTTGTACCATATAACATAAATTTATTAGTTTTTATGTGAATTAATTCTCTTCAAATAATTATTAGGAAGGTAGTCTTACTTATAGAAAGTAATGCTGGCATCTGTATTGACTATATTATACTTGCATGGATCCTGATAATCATGAAACAAAAATACCATAAATCAATGAATAAATTAGGATGGCCACTTGATAAGAATTTCAAGTGATAAAAGTATGAGAAGTATATCACTGTCCCAACCAAATTGACACTCACCTAATGTCATTTAACACACTTGAAAGTGAAATAATTGAGTGAGGCATTAAAAATAAGGCTCCGGTGTGGATAGAATCCAAAATGCATGTTCTCTTGAGAAGATACGCCTTCTGTGGTAAGGCATATGTAAGCTCAAATGTTTTTTTTTATTTTTTCAATTGCTTGGTTTCAGCTTGGAATGTTTAAGTTTTTTTTTTTTTTTTTAAATTTTAAATCGCATTGTTGCAAGACAGATAAATACCATATTCTTTCGAACATGGATGCAGCTTAAGGAAGACTTAGATTGATTGATTGCATTAAATCTTTTAGAGAAGAAAATTAGAAGATTCTGGCGAAGAAAGATAATTTTCAGGCTTTTAATGAAAGTCAGGATCTATCTTGTGCTGTAGAGTAAATCAGAAAAAAATATAAAAGATTTTCTTTACCTATATGATAATATTGTTTTGAGGTGTGAAAGAATAAAAAGTATGATAGAAAAGTATGTTATTAGAGCTTTGAGAAAATATTCTGGTAAATATTAGAAGTGAATATCAAATGCTTAGATTTAATGTATTTTTTTTATGAAATTTATCTAATTTATATATATAATACATTAATAAAGTTAGGAAAATCTTTAAAAGACAAAAATGTTTCAGATTTTTTAGAAATTATTAATTTTTATTGTCTTATAAAGGTTGGTCATTAACTCATATAACTCAATTTTCATTGAATCTCAAGGTAGTTTTTTGTAGCAATATCATTTCATCGTTGAAATTCTTGTAGTAATGTATTCTGGTATCTTGATCTTAATTTCTGATATCTAAATTCTTTATCTTAAACTTGTAATTTTTGTAAATACAATAAAATTAGTGCACAACTAATTTGGTTTTTAATAGAAATTTAATGAAACATTTTTTTTTATATGTTCTAGATATTAAAGCAATTTGAAACAATAAAAAAAGAGATGTCCTTGATTGACAAGATTCGAAGTTAGTTTGACTTTTATTATTCATTTTTTCTTGGTTTATTTTAATATATTCTTTATTATATTAAAAATTCTTTAATTGTTAAAACAATTTATGTTATATAAGATTTCTTTTTGTTTAAGGACTTTCCAGTGGCAAAGGCAGCATTCCACTGCCTCCTAATTTAACTCCTATTGAACTCCAATGGTATTACGATCTTCAGAATGCTCAAAGTGGAACTTCTGTTAACAACAGGTCAAGTGCTCCACCTGGGTGCTCCAGAGATCCAGGGATGAGCTTAGGTGCTGCAAACACACCAGAACCACACAAGGAAGTTATTACACCACCAGCAAAATCTAATGTACAAAGGTATGCATATAATTATATTTCGAAAGTTTAGCATTTTAATTTTTTACTTCAGAGGTAAAGAACACTGTTTTTATTCTTTATTAATTTAACAGGAGACTGATTATAGTCATCTATCCAGTGTACCTTTAAAAATTAAAATCTTTATTTTGAAGTTATGTAGAAGATAGTTTTAAAAATTCTTTGATACACTGTGTAAATAATACTATCACTCATCTCAGTCTACAGTGATGCCATCTGTGTTATCATGCATTCATGATACACTTTAACTAGCAGCTTACACATTGCTAAAACCTCAATGCATTTGTTCACTATCTCAAAATAAAATTTTTCACATGTTGAATTTTCAAAATGGAACAAAGAACTATAATTAAATTTTATGTAGGGCAACGGGCGTACCGGTTAATGGAGTTCCAAGGTGGCTTTAAGAGCCGCAATACCTCCACATCTTAATTTAATTGAAACATTTGCACAAAATGGGGTTGCTTAAAATTAATGAATAACAATGAAAATGATAATCAAAGGGATTTAAGTTAAGAAAAATACCTCCTGCTTGCTAACAATTAAAGCAGGAGATCGCTAAGCTATCGGTACAATTAGGGGTCCGTTGACGATGCCCAAAAATAAAAGATTAGAGTTTAACAAAGTTAAAGTGAAATAAAATAAAAAATAAAGAATTAAAGGTTAAACAAAATTGTAAAAGGATGACACAAAATATATACAGAAGGTTGACATACAAGTTGTAAACACAACTTGTTTACATGTCTGGATTCATTGATAGGCACTCCAACAGATGGCGCCATCAGTAATTTACAATATTCCAGACCTAACCGAAGTTAGAAAAACATTTTTTAAATTTTTATATAAACAGAAATTAAAGAGATTTAAAAAATTACGCGAATAGCGAGCAGCTAAAACTTAGTATTGAAAAGCTAAGAATTTACAGTTAAAAAGAAACGATTTAAACAAAGTTAAGGATTTACAGTAAAATGTAAACAATGCAACAAAGGTTATTGACAATTAAGAAAATAATAATAAAGCTGTTAAGAAAATTAAGTGAAACTATTAAAATAAGCAAACAATTAAAAAATAAAAGTAATTAAGAAAAATGAACCATTAAAAATTTACAATTAAAAATTTAAAATTACAGCTTAAAGAGTCAGATAGCCATGTTTTGATTTAAGTTGCACATCGTAGCAAATAAAAAGTTTTTGATTTAAATGCCAAAATTAGCAGCTCAGATTTGCTTGAAGTTATCGAATGTGACTAGACAACAGCCACAGCAGTAGAATCGGCGGTTGTAGGATAAAATCCACAACGCCTTTTCAATGCCGGGAAAGATTCCCATTGCTGATCATAGATGGCTTTGGGTCTCTTCCTGGAGCTAGCCACATCTGGATGGTATACATGTATTTGTCTGATCGCTTCATTTCGGATCTGAGGGCGAATGAAAAGATTTCGAAATTTTGAAAATATAGTCCATAATGGGTTCTATATTCAGATCTCTGTGGAGTTGCTTCCTTCTAACAAACCACGGGGCATTAACTATCATAGCTATCTGTTTATTTTGAAACACTTGGAGCTTCTTGAGATTTGCGATTGAGGAGGACGCCCAAATAGGACATCCGTACAAGAGAATTGGTCGGAGGATTGACTTGTAGAGCAAAACCTTGTGTCTGATCGCTAGCCTGCTCTTACGAGAAATTAGGCTTTTAGCTTCATGCTTGCAGCAGTTGCTTTTGCAACTACTTTGGCAAAATGGGTCTTATAGGTTAATTTTGAGTCAAAAATTAACCCCAGGTACTTGTACTCAGTAACCCAGGGGACTGCCTGGCCAAAAGAGTGACATTTAAAAGTGAACCAACGTTCTTTTTACGTGTAAACAGGAGGCACGCACTTTTAGAAGGATTAACTTTGATCTTCCAGGTGGTCAACCAACTTTCCAAGTGAGAAATATAATTATTAAGCAAAGCAACGACGGAGTTTGGTGTCTTGTGCTGTGCAATAATCGCTGTGTCATCTGCGAACATAGCCAGTTTGCAGAATTCTGGCTTAGTTATGTCGTTCACAGAGATTAGAAACAATCTGGGACCGAGCAGTGAGCCCTGTGGAACCCCGCTCCTGATTGGATGATCGCTGGAGATGGTCCCTCCCACTCGCACTCTGAAATTACGCAAAGTGAGATACAAGTGTATAATTTTAATAAACTGGGGCGAAAAATCAAGTCGAATGAGCTTGAGTAGTAAGCCATTATGCCAAATTTTATCAAAGGCTTTGGCTACGTCCAGAAATAATATTCCCGTAGATTTACGATTGATAAAGCCATCATGGATCAGCTCATTAACACGCAAGAGCTGGTGAGAAGTACTGAGTTGGGTTCTGAACCTAAATTGCTCAGGTAAAAGTAAATTACGATCTGTGCAGTGCTGATCCAGGCGTTTAAGAATCGAATATTCGAATATTTTACTCACTCCACTGAGTAGTGAGATTGGACGGTAATTTTGGGGGTTAGGCCCTATTACTATTAGGTTTTGGAATAGGAATGACTACGGCAGTTTTCCAGCTCTGTGGGAAGTAGCACTTATCAATTAGAAAATTAATTAGATAAGTGATCAGTAGCACATATGTATATGGTAAAGATTTTAACATTCGATTACTAATGCGATCAATCCCAGGAGACTTATTAGGTTTAATCTTCCTAATGAATTCACAGACTTCCGCTGGGCTGACCTGACTGATATCATTTACGTGTGGTTGTTGGAGGAAGTCTGCTACTTCGGGTGTTAGTGCGTCGAAAAAAAAAGGATCTTCGACGTCGTGATTCGTTTCAAATTGATCTTGTAGGCTATCAGCTAAAAGCTCGGCTTTCTCCTCTGGTGCATAAGCAGAAGATCCATTGGAGCGTATAGTGGTTGGATGTTGCTGAAAGGTTTTCGCAACAGAGACGTTCGTCTAAATAGTGTTGTCTGAGGCGTCATGGCCTGAATGGTGTGTTCCCATCGTTGCTGTGAGAATTCTTTAGTTTTAAGTCTAACAACAACTACCTGTCTGAAATAATCGGCTCTGGCGTTTGGATCTCTGGATTCTTGCCAGAACCGACGTATAGTGCGTTTCTATATTTAATCTCATTTTTAAGCTCGCTTGGAAACCTAACAGGTGGAGGCTTAAATTTAGGTTTAGAAGATTCTCTCAGAGCTCCTTGTAGAGTGAGCTCGGGTTCTCTTAAAAGTAAAAGGGGGAGTGGCTTAGAGCTTAGCGTATAGCTGAAATCCTCCCAATTGGTCGAAAGCTGATCTGGACCTTTCAGTGATTCTATGCTGGTTTCAAAGGTAAACAAAACAGGTAGGTGATCTGAATCTAGGTCATTTAACACCTCTACATTACAATTAAATGGAATAAATTTAAAAATGCCATAATCTAGGACATTCCCCGCTTGGTTGTTAGCAATATTAAATCTAGTAGGTCGGGGGCTACGACTTTCAATTCTCTTTGAAATTTCAGATAATTGTTCAATTTGAATCCATTTCGGTTAGAACGGCCGAAATTCCAACTAGAGTGGAAAGCGTTTAAGTCGCCGGCTAGAATCACATTGGGTCCGGATTTCAAAATAGTATCGATGTCCTCCACCGGGTATCCACCTGGATTTGTAGGTGCGACGTAAGTCGGCCATGATAATGGGTGGAAAATCATTAAGATGAATTTGAATCATGGCTACATCGGCGCAATTAAGGCGCGGAGCAGGTAGTTCATGGTGCCTGATACTACTTTTAACATAGATGCAGGTGCCTCCACTTACATTGGAATTTAGGTTGATTCTATCAAAACGATAGAATCGATAATTTACGATCAGTGGGGTCTCTCCAGGTCTTAATTTAGATTTTATGCAAACTTGGAAAAAAGCACCATCGAAACATATTTAATGAAACAAGTTAACTGCAAATTTTGTTTAACTAGATCTTCTTATAATGCAAACGTTTTTTTTTTTTTGGACAAAAGAGATACTCCAGAAAATGATTAGTATACAAGACCAAGTTCATCAAGAACACTTGAGATTATTAAGAAAGTGCTTGATTTTGTGTGCAAACCATCGCTATGCATCACTGAAAATGATGCAATAGAAATTCAACAAGGAAATGATTCCAACCATCCTTCATGAAGATTTGGGTAAAATAGAAGTATGTGTTAATTTTGTCCCTTCACACTTAAAACAAGAAATACACATTGTAGAAACATCATTTCAACTGCTGACAATGATCCAAACTTCTTGAAATTGATTGTCACAGGGGATGAAACATTGTGTTTTCAGTAGGATCAAAAAAGCGGCAAGGTGCAGAGAGGAAGTCAGAAAGCTCACCACAAAGTGCTCAGCACATTCTCTGCCTAGTCATCGACAAAAACTTACCTTCAGTAGCAATATTTAACAGATCAAAAACAGTGTTGAAATAAACTGCACAAGAGCTTCCCTCATATTGGAAGATATTCCATACTCTCACTTCATAACAAAGTCCTTTTTTTTTCCTATCTTAATGGGCATTTGTCCTATCTTAACTTGTGCTATCTGGGGACTTGCTTGTAAAACAAACAAGCATAAAATCCAAATTCTTCACGAGGGCTCTATGGTTTATTCGTAACAATGTTCTTCATAACATTTTAAAAGTGGAAACAATTGAAAATCGTACCAGGAAACTATTTAGGAGGATGCAACATTATGAGAATAAGGCCATAAAAGCCCAACTCTTCTTTGCACATAATAATGAAAGATGCAATGTATTCTTCAACTAAATGGACCGCAAATCTGAAATCTCCTTAAGTTTTATAAGAAAATAATGCCTCTTATCTTTAATTTAATAATACAACCCTTCATTTGCACAACCAAGAAACTTTTCATTCTCTTGAACTCTTCCAGATGGCACATCAGCAATAGAATTCTTTCTCCATTCATCATCCAGTGCAGTTTTGCACCAGTATATAATACCTGCTTTCCTTGTTTATCATTTGCTTGTTAACCATGAGTTGCATTTTAAATATATTTAATATGTATTTTTATTGTATTATTAATTTTAGTAATTTATGAATTATATTTGAATTTTTAGCTCTGAAAATCTGAGTTCTGAAGAATCAAGTGAGGATGACAACCATTCTGTGCACCATGTGGTAAATCCTCTTCCTGAAACTCAGGAAAGCTCAACCAATGACAAAGCTTCAGCAGATGGCAAGGCTCCTTACCTTTACTCACTGTATTACGTCTTCAAGTATCTGAATTTGATGGGTCATCTGAATCATCGAGTTTTCAACTTTCTGTTACTAGCACCAATAGTTTCACTACTGATAATTAATTCAAGCATTTGTTAATTATTTTATTTAAATGCATTATTGATATCAAATATTTTTGCCACTTTTATATTTTTGAACAATATTCTTTGGTAGAAATAACTTCAGCATGCATTTACTTATTTGTAGATTATATCTTTGAATGTTATGTTTAATAATAATTACAAAAATTAAATAAAGTATTTCTTAATTTTTTTTTTTTTTTTTTTGTAATTTCATGTTATGATCTGAATGTTTGAGTTTTTCCTGTTGTGTTCATGCATATATATATAATTATAAAACATATATGTATATATAATTATAAAACATATATTAATTTTATTTTAAATATTGCAGATGAAAATTGATTGTAGCATTATGTTATGTAAATATAATTTTATTAATAAATGTTTATTATGAAACTGTTTAATAATTATCTAAATATTTTTAGAACTGTAATTTTTAGACCTTTTCATGACTTAGATTTCTACTGCAAATACAATTGAATAAGAGTTTAATATATCCCTCTTCCAAATTTAATGAACACATACTAAGTATGTTGTCTAATTTGTATTGTTTTAATGCTTTGAAACATTTTGAAATAATATTTTTAATAAGTTATTTAATTTGATAGATTAAAATTTTGTTGCTTAAGTAATTTTTGATGAAATTCTGGACTATAAATATTTTGTTATTGTTAATGAGATTTATATTGTAATATAAAATAATGGTATGATTATTGATTATTACCCTTTGGTAATCTACATAAATTTAAACTAATATATGTTTCATAATTACACACACATATGAATACATTATTGTTTTCATATGTTCATATTTAGGTTGTATTTTTAATTATTTACTTAAATTGGTACCAGAAAATAAAAATTATGTATATTTAAGGCAAATTTCCATGTTATGTAATGCTGTTTGTGTCTGGAAAATGATTTAATTATATCAGATATTTTTTTGTTGCATTACAAGTTTTATTAAAAACAAAATTGTCTTATAAAACTATGTAGTAAAAGTTATTATTATTATTTTGCATATCCTTTTTCTTTTTTACATCTTTATTTCAACATAGCAAACAAAAATATGCAAAATGTATAAAATGTTTATTAATTTTTTTTTTTAAGTAAATAGTTATTATTTTACCCTAAATGGACTATAGAAATGAAATCAAATAATCTTTTGTATATTGTCATACTTTCTATAATAAATAGGATTTTTATAATTATAAAAGTATCAGCTAATATTTTTGAAAAATTAAATTATATGCATTTTTTAAAGACTGCTTTTAAAAAATATTTAAATGTAACAAATTGTTTTCTGAATGATAAAGCAATGCCCAAATGAATACATCTTTACATTTTAAAAGTAATTAAAGAAATTTGAATATGACTAAGTCTTTTATTTTCATTTTAACTGATAAAATTATACAGTTTCAATTAGTTTTTTAAAAATGAATATTTTTTTGAGATCAATATCATTTTGACTTTAAATAAACTTTCAAAATAATGTTTTAGAAATGTATATACGTCTTTTTTTGTGATTTACTTTAGAGTGAATAATGTTACAGAATTCTCAAGTTATACTATGTAATAATTTGAGAAAGTGCCATTTTTGTCGAAATATAAACAGGAAGAATGTGATATTTGTGTGATTAACTATTTATTTATGTAGTGTAACTTTTTAAAATTATTATTAAATATTTCTAAATCTCTTTTATGAGTTTTTATTACATAGAAAAGGCTACAGATTTTGCATGGAAACTTACTGGAACATGTTTTACGGAAATGTTATAAATTGTTTGTAAATTCTTCAAAAAACAGTCATGTGGAAGGTATAAATATTTTGTGATGTACGTGGAATCAAAATTTGATTTATGAAGTTATTCTTATACATGTTAATATTTTAAAATTTTAATTATTTGTTATATGTTAAAAAAATTTATTAATTCACTTTCATATCAAGTAGCATGTTTGTGTTAAAGGAGAAAAGGATTTTAAAAATAACCATGATTTTTATTCTTTTTATGTATTATATATTTTCTGTTCTATAATTTTTTTTTCAAATGTGTAGAACATTATTTGAAAATAGTTAATGTAAAATATTTTTATGATAAGTTATAATTATGTTAACAAGTCAGCAAAATTTTTAGAATATTTTATGGAAACTCACAATTTGCCAAATATTTCCAGCTGAGCTTACATTTTATATTAGCATCAATAACATTCTTTTTGCAGTACTTAATATCTACAGTAAATAATTTTTTTTTCATTGTTTTTTAATTTTGAGTAGTAACCAAGAGTTGGAATAATGGTTCACTTTGCACATATCATTATACCTGCCGTCTTTAAACAGTTTTTTACTAACTTTTTTGTTTCATAAAATTGCTTTTATTTCTTCATTCTTAGTCTTTTTTGACATTAAAGTTATCAATTACAGTAATAAATTGATTACTGTAAAGGCATTTATACAGCATTGTTTTTTATATTAAATTCAAATTCAATGCTGTTTTTTATGCATTAAATGCTAATACTCATCTTTATAAATTGTAATTAAAATATCTCTATTAAAAATTTATTTTATGGATAGAAATACAATTATATTAATTTTTTTTTAGATGTATAGTGGAGAAAAAAAAATATTTTGTACTTAAATTGTTGTCGTTTGAAGAAGGACAGCATTAATTCTATATTGTGTTTTATATATTAACTATTTTATTAGATCAATGCTGTCTTTAACATTGGACATTTATAGTTCTTACTAAGAACCTCACTGTGTATAAATTATATATAGAATATTTTATAAAGCACATGCAAGTGGTCCCTATATGTTTTATTGATTAAGGCTTTAATATGGTTTTAAAATACCCCATAAAATAAATATATTCATGTCTAGATCTACATGCACTGCTAGAAAATGAATTTATTTCACATTTTATGATCAAAGTTTAATTCTCAAATGGAATAAATTCATATCTTCCAAGGTTATATCCACGACAGATCATAAATCAAAATATGTTCAAAAATGTTTTATGCTTCTGTTTATTTGTTTATATGCATGTGTAAAAATATAATGCATTTCTTATTTAAAAATATATAGAGCTTTGTGTCAATGGTATATGTTATTTTTTGTATTATTTGTGAACATATGTAATACTAAATGTTTTTGTAATGCAAATGAAGGCTAGTCTGTTGATATTTGTTCTAGTTTTTGGATTCAATGTTGATGCTGAAAGATTTATTTTGGAGCATATGTATTAAAATGTTAAAATTTGTGTAAATATATTTATATAAATAATAAAATTGATTTGTTTGTTTTCTTCTGTTTATGCATGTTGATTTACATAATTTAAATTTTAATTACATTTTAATAATATTAAATATATAACAGACCCTATCATAAAAATGATTTTTTTTTACAATATAACATGTTTTAGTAACTCCACGAGACACTTTCTATTACTAATTCAGCTATTAACCTCATAATGGTGCTTAGATTAAATTAAAAGCATATTTCAAGACATTTATCATCTATGAGGCATGACAAATATTTACAAATATCCACTTACTCATGGAGACTTAAATTTGTGATCTGCAAAACAAACAGATCAGTTCTATGAATTCTTGATTGTTTGTCAAGAATCGATGCTTTGATACTATAACTCTTCACTGAATTCAGATACTGATGAAATAAGGCATTATAGGATAAGGTATATCTCACTAACTAAAATGTATTTTTTTCATTTCCTTCTATTAGCTCACACTCTCCTTATATATATCTTGTTCAAATTTTCAATTGTTCATAAAATACTTTTTATTCGTCCACTCAATTTCAAATACATTTTTTTTTTTTTAACTTGTAGTGGATGACACTTGATGTTAATACAGTTTTTTCAACTATTAATTCAGAAATTAAATTTAATTTATTAATTTTAGATTTAAGTTGCATATATCTACCAATAGATGGCGCCGGATAAACTTAAAAAAAAATTTATGAAAATTATTTATAAAGGACTTTCTGCAATAGAGTGAAAAAAAGTAGAAATTGACTTTAAAAAAAAAATTTTTTTATTGCTTGTTTTCATGCATAGAATGAAAGGCAAATAAAATTTTAGCAGAAATCATTATTTCAATTGTTCTTTTTAACATATTTGTACTGCTGCTTTGTGTTCTTGGAAGGAAAAGAAAACGTAGAAATTTGTATCACAGAGAATAAACACTTGCCAACTAATAAAATCAAAACGGATGTTTTTCATTGGATATCTCCAGAGGATTTATATTTCAACCAAAGCAGAAGACACTACAAAAATCATCAATCTGCCACGCCACATTTTATTTTGATTACATTGTAGAGTTTACAATTTAAGTAAGTCCTACAAAATAATCATATGTTTTTACCAATTAAGAAACACAATAACTGACATTCATAATGAAATTAAACATTTTAACTGTAATTAATGATATGAGATTTATCCTTGTACAACAGACATAAGTAATTCACATAATGAAATTAGACATAATTATGTTTAATGAGATTTATGGAGCTGTAACTTTTCTCTGACAAGCGTTTGCAGTTGTGGATCAAATTTAACAGGTGGGCTGAGAAGTTCGCAGGCTGACACATAGATGGCGACACTGGTATTAATTCCATATGATTTTTAGTTAGCCCTAACCTTCAAATGACACGTGTATAAATTTGACAGCTGTTGCACTAGTATGTGAGTTATAGCATTTTTAGTGTTCATCACGTGCAGTCCACTCGGCTGACTGTCGATTGGACTCCGGTGTGAAATGATGAAGCCATGTTTCATCCATTGTCACATAACGACGCAAAAATTCGGGTTTATTACGATTGAACAGCTCCAAACACTGCTTAGAATCATCAATTCGTTGTTGTTTTGGGTCGATTGTGAGCTCGCGCATCACCCACTTTGAACAGAGCTTTCGTATATCCAAATATTCATTCACGATATGTCCAACACGTTCCTTTGATATGTTTAGGGTCTCAGCCATCTCAATCAACTTCACTTTACGGTTATCAGAAATTATTTTGCGGACTTTTTTTGATGTTTTCGTCGGTAACAGTCTCTTTGGGGCGTCCACTACGTGCATCGTCCTCGGTGCTCCTTTCGCCTTGTTTAAATTCAGCAAACCACTTCTCCACGGTTGATTTTCCTGTGCAAGGTCCGAATAATGTTTATCAAGCTAAGCCTTGGCTTCAATAGTATTTTTTTTCGCCAAAAAGCAATGCTTTATTAACATACGAAATTCCTTTTTATCCATTTTAGTCAAACTAACAAAAGTTGCTTCACTAAAAATGCTATAACTCACGTACTAATCGTACAACAGCTGTCAAATTTATACACATGTCTTTTGAAGGTTAGGGCTAACTAAAAATCATACGGATTTAATACTAGTAGCACCATCTATGAGTCAGCCTAGGAACTTTTCAGCCTACCTGTTACGTGTGGAAATTATCAGCAGCAACTTAAAATGTTCATCAGTTAACATCTGTAAATATTTTTCATATATTTCATTTTGGAGAATGCTGTACTGTGCTTTTACAGTAGTTTTGAAAGAGGGGAAAAAAAAAAAGCCGTGAGCGAATTCATGCAACTGATATAACTGCGAGTGGAATATTTATAAAATTCCAGTAATGATTTTAAGTATTTCTCTTTAAAAATATCACTATGCTGCAAATCAATAATTTCCATTTGAATTTCCTTTTGGTCTTAAAAGGAACTTGAAAAATCTTGACATTATTTGCAATCGCATCAAAATTTGAAAGACAAGATTTAGGTATTTTTAAAGCATCCTAAAATCTAACGGAAATGGCGTGTCAATTTTCTGACATTATTCTGATTATTTGCAATTGCATCAAAATCTGAAAGACAAGACGTAGGTATTTTTAAGGCATCCTAAAATTTAACGAAAATGGCGTGTCAATTGGACCAAGCCCACGAATCCGTATGAACTCATGGTTGAGGGAAAAGAGGGCAGCTTGTGTTTGGATGGAGCATCCGTAAGTAAAAGTCTGACTTGACTCCGTGACTCTCTACAGTATGAGACCGAGACCTACGGTTTAAAGTGGATTCTGAATCGCTACAAACAACCATGACACCGATGGGTCTCGAAACCGAAACCTGTGGGGCCGAGCGCTAGACACTCGGCCATTCAAGCCCAAATGCGATCTGATATAATTAACAGTTGACATGACTATCTTTAAGACTTCTGACATATCCAAGCATTTTTCGCATAATTTCGTAGACTGTTGATGAAAGATATAATGATTTTGAACCACCGTCATTTTCTACGACCTTTGATACAAAACCAATTAAACCCTTATTTTTTTCACTATCAATCGGGATGCCCTTTAATTTTTTTCCATTGAAGATTGTCTGAACAGCACTTTCAATTTAAAAAAAAAAATATTTTCAGTGCTCGCGCCGTGAATGCTATAAATGTCAAAAAGCTCTTCATAATTTTTATCTATCCCTGATATAGAAAGTAACATCTGAGCAGTATCTAAACCAGGGGTGGCCAACCCAAATGATCTTGCGGGCCACTTTGGGAATGCATCTTAACTCCGCGGGCCGCATATAAAATTATATATCCCCATATTAGATTTAGACTCACTGCATAAAATTTTTTTTGGAGTGAAAAATTTAAACATAAGAGTTATTATTATTGGGTTTACTATTATTCTTACATGTAAACATATATAATATAATAATAATAATAATAATACTAAATGCACATTGTAAGAAAATAAATAACACTCAAAATGATATAAAAATATATAAATATAAATGAAATAAAAAAATGAAATCATTAAAAAATATTTATTTTACTAGTGCGACATTGTTTCTCCACTCTTTCACTTAGATTTTACAAATCTATCTCAATTTGGGTATTTGCATACCGTAATTGGTGTTGCAGGTTAGCGTCCGTTATGTTTGAGTGTGTTTTAATCAAAGTTAATTTTTTCTCATAATTTCGACAGTTCATTTTTGAATATATGGATGCAAACAAAATGTATTTTTTAATACATTGGTTTTCACTACTTTGGCGGTTATAAAATAAATATAGTTTGTAAAAGTGTGATAAATCTCACGGGTTGAAAAAATGTTCAGGGGTGGCCAACACGTGGCCAGTCTTGAACATTTTTCCACAAGGCTGGCCGCGTGTTGGCCATCCCTGGTATAGTAAAAACATCTGTTGATTCACCCAGGGCCAAAGAGAACCACTCTAAGCGTCAATTTTTGTCAGACAGTTGAGTTAATATATTTTCTGCAATAAAATCTACTCTTCTACCAAGTTTTTACTGACAAACTGATATTTTTAAATAAATTAGATTTTTCTGGACACATTTCTTCTGCTGTTGCAATCCTGCAATACTTGATTAATTCGCCTGTCAGTAAATGGTTTTCCATGTTTCACTACTGAATAAGCCATTCGGAAACTAGCACGAGTTGCTGTTTCTTGTTTAGCATTTACTCTCTTAAACAACAATTACTGAGTTGACTTGATTGATTTTAATCATGCTTCAAATATTAGTAATTTTCTAACTGTAGGCTATTTGCAAATTAGGAGTAATTCTGAGAATGTTTAGTCTCATAATGACTTTTTATAATACAGGGTTATTGTAATTAAAGTTCCATTTTCAAAATGCTGTAGAAAAGGACCACTTATCACAATGAGTTCAAATTTGAACTGGAGATACATGAAGAAAAGTTCCACCAATTTTCCTATCCAATTTGGAATGATATTGCTGTGGTGGATGGGCTTTCCACTAACAGTGCCACAACTGTTGAATGGCTTGGAAGTCATTTTCTCCGTCAAAAAACCAAAAATGGCGCATGTTGAATATTACAGTTGGTGTAATGTGCAACTCATGAAAAATACATTGTAATTTCGATTCAAAATATCACTGGTAGCCGAATTCACTTTCTTTATGCCGCTTACAGTAATTTTAAAATTTAATACACTTTGGAACTTTTTTTGATGCCGTACCGTTTCCCCCTTGTTTAAGTATCTTCAGTTCAAATGTGAACTCATTGCGACTGATTCTTTTTTTTACAGCATTTTGAAAGTGGGACTTTAATTATAATCACCCTGTACATTTGTTGAAGACTGATATTGTTTCATTGCAAATTATACACATTGCCTCATTACTTGACTCAATCAAGAAATATTGATTTCTCCATTGCTATTTAAATGTTCTGCATTAGCTAACTATCTTTTGTTTCTCTTTCGTATTTATATAAATCCACACAAAAGGTACTTAACTTCAAATAAAAATAAGGCAATTGCTCTGAACTCAAAATTGTTGAACTCTAGGTCGTCTTCTGTATTTGTACCATCTGTCATCGGAACAGGTGGTACAGGAAATATACAGGTGGTATATGAAATCCTCCTCAAATCTACTAATCACGCTTTTAGGCTGTTTAGTATTTTATCGTCCACCATTACAATGTCTTTTTAATTCGCTTTTATTAGTTTCACCTGTATGTTTGATTGTTTGCAACTCACTCTTTGGGCTCGATTTTTGCCCTACTTTAAGCGATCCGATTTAATTTAAACGTTGTAGACTTATCAAGGACCAAGGACAAAGTTTAAAAGTTATCTCATCATGATTAGGATCGCCAGGATGAGTGATTTTATTTTAACTTATGAAGAGCAATTTAACCCATGTAGAATGAAAGTACCTAAGACATTCAAACCTACGTGGGACGGTGGCACAACGGATAACGCGTCTGACTACGGATCAGGAGATATCCTGGCAGGCTCGACATATTCGCATTTAGCCTTTGTTTAACTCACAATTCAATTATTGTAAGAACTATAGTTCCAGTCCTCCGTACCGGGACCTCATTTAAATATTATAGTTTAAAAACACTAAAAAACACGCTTTTAGAGTTAATGAAACTAAGTAAACTGCTTCATATGACATTTTTAAACTAACCTGCATTTCGGAATGAAACTAATGAAAAATTATAACGATTGATATCGAGCACCCCACGCTTTTAGAACAGTGACATTCATTTTCTCGTCAGTCATTTTATTCTTATGTTAACAATTTTTTTTTTTTTACTATTTAGTTTGATTAACTCTAAAAGCGTGTTTGTTAGTTTTTTAAACTATAATTTTTTATGCATAATATTTGGATAAATTGAGATAAAGCAGCTAGTGCAAGAATAAATCTCGGACTGTTTAGTCGAATCAAGTCAAAACATAGAACACCAAAGGGCCTGAATGGCCGAGTGGCTGGCGCTCGGTGCCCACAGGTTTCGGGTTCGAGTCCCGGCGGTGCCATGGATGTTTGTATTGGTTCGGAATCCACTTTAAACAGTAGGTCCCGGTCTAACACGACCGTAGAGGGTTGTGGAGAATGACATATTAAAAATCAGGAAAAACTAACTGTTCATATATATAGTGATTAGGGGATTATAGTCCTTGTTGCTTTCATATACCACTTCATTCATCAACATAGAACACCAATATTTTCTGAATTTCATGTGCACATAGATGGAAAAGAAAATTATATTTAATTAATTACCTTGACCATTCAGGTATTTCGCCTTCTTTTTATTTTCAAATGGTAAAAATGCCTGCTTTACAAAAAGGAAAAGTGGCCTGGTGGCCAAATGGATTTTGGCCGTTGGTATCACATGTTTCAGGTTCAGATACTGGCGGTTTGTGATTCGGAATCAGACCTGATTACCGAGTGGTTAGCGCTCTGGCTCTTGATACCACAGGTTTCGGGATCGAATCCCGGATGTGCCATGGATGTTTGTAGTGGTCCCGGTCTCATATGACCATAGAGCATCACGGATCCTAGTCAGACTTCTCTCACCCATATCATTCCCAAACTGTGAAGGGGCAACTCAGCCCTGGGTACCGTGATATGGTGTGGTGTAGTATATGACAGTAGAGAGACAAACCAAACCATTTACAAAAGGAAAAAAAAAAAAAATTTTCATCGTGTGTTTAATAGATAAACAATTTTCAACCAGAATGTTCTCTTTTGAGAAATATGTTTTTAAATGTTTTTTAGCAGGTACTGTACATGCGTGGTGCATATTGAATATATTATAATTGCTTTCGATAATAATAATAATAAAAAAAATGTTTACATTTTACAATGTCAGAAGATAAGAAAAATTTATTTAGAATTCTCGAATAATATTGGCATGGATGCTTGTTAGTGGTACGGAATCCACGTTAAACTGTAGGTCCTGGTCTAAAAAGTCTAAAGTGTGCAAAAAAATGACCGTAGAGCGACAAATCAAGTAATATGTTGCAAATAATAATAAGCATTCATTTTTCAAAATATAAAGTAATTTATTTCAAACGATTTCGACCCCGGGAAAATATTGTCGCTATAGCTGTTTTAATCAATAAATGACATTTTGTTTTCAACAATAGATGGCAGCACATACTCTACAATTCTTATCGAATTAATTCTACTGAAAAACAGCTTGCAAATAAATGAGGTTACTGTTTGGGGTTATATAATTCATCGGCTTGTCTTGCCATGTCAGATTTCTTTACAGAATGCAAAAATGTTGTGTGAATTTGTTATATCTCTATTTCGAAAAGTTAAATTTGTAAAGAGAACAAAATATAATCGGAAAATTAATATGACGTGTTTTATTTCGATATAATTTAATTAAAATAGTATATTTGAGCTATCATTACAGAAAAATAGTTTATACAATTATTTCAAATTCTACAACAGACTAACTATTTAATATGAAATGTAGTATCGCAAAACATGTTCATCTTAATTTAATTGAAAAATAAACTGTATGAATTAGATTATATTTACATTATTAGTTAAGTTATACAATACGCCTAATTAAGTGTAAAAAAAAAAAAAAAAACATAATTTGAGTAATATTTAAAATTTAAAACTGAGAATAGCGAAATAAATTGAACAGTCATTAAAGGATACTGAAATATATATGTAGCGACACCTATTGATGGAAAATGGAATACAAATTGAACGACTTCTACTTTCACTGTTAAAAAAGGGAATTTTCCCGCTAGAATGAAAACATTACGTAGTTGGCTTTAGAAGAAATTAAATAAAAGATGTTGTAAATGTAAAAATTGATTATCGTCTTTTTTTTTTGCCGTCTGGATTTTAATAACGCTACGCAACCTTTACAAAGCCGCCACACATATATATATATAATCATAATTATTAACATTTTATTAACAATAATTATTTTCTCTTGGTAAGCTTTTTATTGGGGTCTGATGGCCGAGGGACTAGCTCTCTGGAGCTCGGTGCCATGGACGTTTATAGTGGTTTTGGAATCCTTTTTAAACAGTAGGTCCCGGTCTGATATGACTGTTGGGCGTATGGTAGAAAACTTCTCCTGTCTAGAAATCTCCCTGTAGGCAGACGGCCTTGGTCCACCATGGGGCTGTTGTGCCAATGATGATGATGATAATGATGAACTTCTTCGTTTAGTATCATATATATATATATATATATATACACACAGTCCAATCACATTAATGTGACCACCTGTCATAAGCCAGAATATACACTCTTGTATATTCTTTCTTTAAGTGGAGTGTGAAATGTGGTATTAAGTGGTATTTAAGTGATATTAAGTGGAATTCTTTATATACACTCCATTGCAATGTGCTGCCATCTGCCTTTTTGTGATTGGTTATTTCACGTTGACGTCGAAAGTAGGTGGTTGTCACATTAATGTGACTGGACTGTGTATATATATTTCAAAATTAATGATGAATTGATCATGATTATTGTACTACAGAATTGAAAAACTTATCTTAATTTAATTGGAAAATGTCGACACATTATTAGCGAAATTAAAGTTATATTATTAATTACGTTAGACAAAATATTTAGTTAAAAAAGCAATAGTTGAGAGGATTATAAATTAAAAATATTAAACTGAGAAAAATTAAAAATCATGAAGCAAAAAGTTTAATAATTATCAAAGTATTGTATCATGTTCTAGTTCCGAAGAGCCTATATTCTCCTGTAAGGTCTTACAGGCATAATCTTAAAGGAATGTAGTAAATTATGATTGAAAGAGCTATAAACTTTTGTAGATAATGATAACTATGTAATACTTTCCCATTTTTCAATTCCTACTATTAGTTCACACTCTCCCTATATATATTTATATATATTGGTTACATTTTCAATCGTCAGGGCATGGATGGTCAAGTGGCTAGCGCTCTGGTGCTCGGTACCACAGGCTTCGGGTTCGACTCCCGGCGGTGCCATAGATGTTTTTTGTAGTGGTTCGGAATCCACTTTAAACCGTAGGTCCCGGTCTAATAGGATCGTAGAGCGTTGCGGGGGCATTGTTACTCCGAGTCCGTGGCTTATCTTCAAGTTGCACGCGCCATCTGGGTAATGCAAAGTGAGTAACGTCTGTGAAGCGCTTGCCTTAAGACATCCAAGACCAAGCAGTCTAAGTGTTTGTCAGCTGTATTAGAACAAAAAAAATAAAAAAATTCAATCGTAAATAAAATGCTTTTTATTCATCCACTCAAGTTCAAATACATTTTTTTGAGCTTAATTTAATTAATTTTTAATAGTTTAGATAGAGTTTTAACAGTTCGTAATGAAAATGGAAATCAACAGGCAGTAGCTCAATCGGTAAAATGCAAGGGGTTTCAATATTTTTTCACGTGAAGGTGAAGAATTCTTGCCCAAAATCAATAATTTTTTGATAAATTTTTGCTTTTAAGTAGAGTTTCATCCAAATGATTTTCGAGAGTTAGTTAGCAGTGGTTAGAATGAAGGATTTTTCTTAAAAAATAAAATTGAAGAAGTTTTTATTTTTCGCCACTTAATATTGTGATTCTGTCATATGTAAATATATATTTATATTAATTGTAATTATTTAATAAAAACTGACCTCTTTGTTGACCTAAGTAGAATTGACTTAAATTTTTTGATTTTTTATATTACTTGTTATAATCTTTTGCTGGTTTACCAGGTGGGCTGAAAAGTTCATAGGCTGTTTGCATAGAAAAATTCTTTTTTTTTTAGAATTTGATTTTATTATTCAATATAGTTGCCTTCGAGGGCGATACAACAATTATAGCGGTCATACAATTTTCGATACCATTTCTAAAGAAATTTATTGGAAGCTATTCAATAAACTGTTATTTATTTTCTGTTTTTAATGTTTCAAATTGCTAAATATTTGAAGCATTCTTATGATGGAGAATGTATCAGAAAACCTGCAGGTGAATAATATTTCTGTTGAAATACCATGTACAGCATTGAATTTTTACAGTCCTGACAATTTTTATCTTACATTTTATGCAACAGGAGAACATGACCAAGGAAAAGATTTGTGCTATTTATTATGCACAACAAAAATCATGTACTTTTGAAAATAAGAACAAAATTTTTCATACTGTAAATAAAAGTATGACTTTGAGTATTAACATGATGAAATTAATTTTTGCTTTTTTTATTTATTAAACAAAAATGTTACTCATCAACAAAAAAATGTTATTTTCATTTAATTTCTCTTCCTTGAAGGAAAGAGCACTGTTATAACTGGGCTAGTTTGGTTTCTATTCATTATTACTACCATCTCAAAGATGTGTTCCCTCTTAAAAGCAATGTTATTCCCTGTTCACCTCTATCTTTCGAAGATTCTGGAACCGTCTGTCGAGCAACGCTGTCCAACTCACCATGCGAAGATCAAACTTAATGATTGTGAATGAACAATGCTCCCCTCTCTTGCGTGGGCGAGGGGACTTTAATTAAAGGTATTACAAAAATATGCACCCACGCTTCATGTCCCAAAGTTACCTGGGTGACAGCGTGTGTACACAGTGGCGGGAATCATGCTCCAGGGGTCATAAGAACCAGCGAAATGAAACGGAAGACGGATGCAACAATTTGGGGCTTGAAGCCTTACTGCAAGTGTAGTGCACTGGTTATTATAGGTGTAATAGATTAAAACAACCAGAAAAGGGGTATAACCTCATGAGACCTTGCATTTATTCGATTGGATGATTTTATGAGGCTCATTTCGAACAAAAAGTCCGGCTAGTTACTCGAATAAAGAAACCAAAGAATAGAAAAGAAGTTAATGATTCCATACTGATACCTAGATCATTTTCGATTGTTAGTAAGAGGTGGGCTGAACAGTTCCTAGGCTGACACATAGATGGCGCTACTAGTATTAAATCCATATGATTTTTAGTTAACCCTAACCTTCAAAAGACACGTGTATAAATTTGACAGCTGTTGCACTATTAGTATGGGAGTTATAGCATTTTTGGTAAAGTTATAGCATTTTTAGTGTTCATCACGTGCAGTCCACCCGGCTGACTGTCGATTGGACTCCGGTGTGAAATGATGGAGCCATGTTTCATCCATTGTCACAAAAAAAATTCGGGTTTATTAAGATGGAACAGCTCAAACACTGCTTAGAATCATCAATTCGTTGTTGTTTTGGGTCGATTGTGAGCTCGCGCGGCACCCACTTTGAACAGAGCTTTCGCGTATCCAAATATTCATTCACGATGTGTCCAACACGTTCCTTTGATATCTTTAGAGTCTCAGCTATCTCAATCAACATCACTTTACGGTTATCAGAAATTATTTTGTGGACTTTTTTATGTTTTCGTCGGTAACAGCCTCTTTGGGGCGTCCACTGCGTGCATCGTCCTCGGTGTTCATTTCGCCTTGTTTAAATTTAGCAGACCACTTCTCTACGGTTGATTTTCTTGGTGCAAAGTCCGAATAATGTTTATCAAGCCAAGCCTTGGCTTGAATAGTATTTTTTTTTTCGCCAAAAAGCAATGCTTTATAAACACACAAAATTCCTTTTCATCCATTTTTTCAAACTGACAAAAGTTGATTCACTAAAAATGCTATAACTTACATACTAATAATGCAACAGCTTTCAAATTTATACACGTGTCTTTTGAAGGTTAGGGCTAACTAAAAATTATATGGATTTAATACTAGTAGTGCCATCTATGTGTCAGCCTACGGACATTTCAGTCCACCGGTTAGATATTTTCGATCGTCAGTATCAGTATGCACTTTGATATCACAAGACGTCACTGTAACCGTTAGAGTTTAACTATTGTTTTTCATATGATTCTTCAGCGCAAACCTTAAAATACTTAGAAACCAAAATTTTGTTCAGTCTCCGTGAGCGGTTAGTTAGCTAGCAGCTCATACATCGAGATTTTTTTTTTTATGAGCACTCTGTATTTTACAACAGTTTGTGAAGGCTTTTGTTTATTTATTTTTTTGGATTAAAAATAATATTATTTAGTATAATATTATAGTAGTAGTATTATAGTATTTGTGTAGTACAATATCATTTTTTAAATCAAAAATGAATTTTTCTGAATATTAGAATTGGATGAAAGAAAATAAATAAGCGTTTATTATATTTTTTAAAGTACTGTGTGTTTTGAAATGTTATCATAATTAATCAAAGATATTTTATTATATTGTCTAAAATAATCAGATTTTTAAATATGACCATAAAGATTGTCCTGAAATTAACCCTTCTAAAAACGTAATATATTATTAGAAAAACGCTTAATGTTAATTTTTGTCCGCAGTCATATCAAAAAAGTCATTTTCCTTTAATATATTTTTTTATAAGGAATTAGAAGTTTTTAATGTATGTTTGTAATGTAAGTTTTAAATTCATGACAAACAAAACTTATACACAAAAAAAGTTCTCCCATATTTAAATGAATTTTCTAATTGAGTTAATATTATTATTTTTAATTATTGTCAATTTTAATTTGACATTATTTGCCACATAGATATGCTCATATGTAATAAATTTAGAGTTTCACAGGATGCACCATAGTGAGCCAGTTACACTATTAGGTACAAATTCTTTCAAGGTTTGGTTTGGTTTGTCGCTCTACAGGTCCTCTTGTGCATACGAAGGATAAACAGACAAGGACATACAGTTTAAAGTGGATTTCGAGCCTTAACAAACATCCTTGCCATCGCCAGGATTCGAACCTGGAATCCATGGTAACCAAAGGCCAGAGCGCTAGCCAATTAAATGTTTCCAGGGAGTGGTATGTTAGAGTTCACACTTTTCCACCACTTCTCTAATTCAAATGCAACAATTTTACTCACAGTGCTAATAACTGTAGGTTTAAGCCGCAATGCTTTTAAATGCGGAAAAGAGCACTTCCATAAGTGAGTGTACTATTGAAGGGAAAATTGATGTTCCCAAATATAACAACTCAATTCCAATAGACAAGCAGTTTATCCTAAGATCACCCCTTCTAGACAAGTCACCCCTAACGTCAGCTTTGCTTCTGTGCTAAAAAAATTCTGCAACTACATCCGCTCCTGCAATTGTGACTCAAAACCTACACAGTGCTTTACCCTGCATTCAAGATGTTAACTTATTCCAAATGCAATTTTCTTAATGAAAGAATTCATTTCTTCATTTAATGACATCAAAAAAATCTTCAAATATTCAATTTTCTTAATGAAAGAATTCATTTCTTTATTTAATGACATCAAAAATCTTCCAAATTTAATTAATCAAATAAATTCCACTAAGAACAAGCTGACAAATTGCAAATATTCGCAAATTGTGCATGTGCTCTAATACTTTTATTAATGCCCCCTCGGTAGGTTACAGGTTTTTATGCAAAGAATTGCTATTGGAATGCTATTAATAATTAATAAGTTATTTTTTATTAAATTAATAATATAGTATATTTACTCTTTTTCTATCTAATCCATGGGCTTAAAGCTTAAGAAGCTTCTCTCATTCACAAAGCAGGAGATAGAGGTTGCTAGGTAACCAAGGCTCTCCATCAACCTGGCAAATCGTAGTAGTGATGTAAAGTTTCACCATACAGAAACTATAATTATTAAAAATAAAAAATAATTATAATGGTATAGTATAGTGTAATTCTTAATAATATCAAAGCACAAAAATTAGATACTATAATCAACAGCTATGTCGTTCCAACCAAAGCTCTCCGTCAATCTGGCAAATCGTCGTCATCCACTTCTCAAAGTCAATAAAATGACTTCCTATAATACAGAAATATTACTTATCCTCATCATGTATACGACAGCTTTTGATTCGACTTGCGTCGCCATTGTATTATGTCCCGCCTTTCCATGAGGGGTCATATTCCGTAATTCAAAAGCTTTATTCAAACATTTCAATTTCAATTTTCGAGAATCTTGGAAGTCAAACGCTTGTCTTCAAGCAATCGTTATTTTACATCATTTCCAGCAGAGAAATGTGTAAAATCTTGCCCATGAAATGGAGCTCGTTTGGGAGAGAGCCCTGGTCATTCCCACACTCTCTGATGTCCAGATTTCCAACTTCACATCTCTGTGCAGGGGCGGAGCGTAATTTGGACATTAGTTGGGACCATTTAAAGCAATAGCCCCAGCAACAACAATACTGGCGGCCATCATTCCTTGCCTTGCAAATGGAGAATGATAACTCGCGGGGCGGCCCCTAATGCTGGATGTCAGCCCCGGCGATCATTTAGCTGGCGGCGGACAGATTAAAGGTTACAGGGGCGCAGGGAAGGTCGAGGGGCTCATTTGCGATCCCCGCATGCACGCGATGAGGCCTGATTAGCTGTGTGGGCCCCTGCAAAAGCAAACCTCGGTGGTCGGGAACACGATAACCGAATTTGTGGATTTGAAGTGAACAGACTAATTTGTAGGCTTAAATATTAAATACTATTTTAATGGAGGCTTTGTATACATAATCTGTCTGAATACACGCAGGGTTATAGATTGTAGAGCTGTAGGAACTCAACAAAACACCAACATGAAACGATTTTAAAAACAATATGATAGACTTTGAATAGACAGAAATGATCGACTTTTTAAAATTTGACTTGCAGTTGACTTTGACTTTTTGGCAGTTGAATAAACAGTTATAACACAAGTTATAATAGAATATAGAGTTGAAACTTAACAAAACACCAGTTTGAAGTGACTGATGGCCGAATGGCTAGCTCTCGGGTTCGAGTCTCGGCGGTGCCAATGTTTGTAAACAGAGGTCCCGGTCTGTTTAGCTAACGTGTGACGACCGTAGAGCGACAAATCAGTTTGAAAAATATAAAAACAACATGATCGACTTTAAATCGACAGAAATGATCGACTTTTTTAAATTTGACTTTCCTTCTTTGTAAAAATAGTAGTTGGGCTTAATTCTCAAACAGAAAGTTGGTTAGCAGTTGAATAATCAGTTATAACAATAGTTATAATATAATGTAGAACTGAAACTCACAAAATACCAGTTTGAAAAGATTTTAAAACAATATGATCTACTTTTAAATCGACTGAAATGATCGACTTTTTAAAATTTGACGTTCATTCTTTGTATAAATAGTAGTTGTGCTTAAATTTAAAACAGAAAGTTAGTTGGCAGTTGAATGATCAGACTCATAACGCGTTACAAATTCAATTCATATTGTATGAAGACAACTAAAAGATTTAATGCAAATCAAAGAATGATTTGTCATATTTAGTTAACGAAAGTTCAAAACACATTTTTAAAGAGTAAAATCTTTAGTGTAGTAGAATCCAATTATCTGTGTCTCGAAAATGAAAAGAGGTTTTGAAACACAGTATTATGATGCATGCTTTCTTAAATTAATTTCGCGTGAGAATGCCTGCAAAAACGGTTAATTTTATTGTAATCTACAGAATCTGTGATTTGATCTCATTTTCGTTATCGCTGATCTTCTAATTCCTATACAGTTTAATAAGTAGTAGTAGTAGTAGTTCGGTGGTATATAAAAATCACATTTTTTTTATTCTTGTGTTAGTTGTTGTTCCTCCTCTTTTTATAGTCAGATACCACGCATGAAGAATGCACTGTTGTATTGAGCACCCTTGTACACAGTCCAGTCACATTAATGTGACCACCACCTACTTTCGACGTCAGCGTGAAATAACCAATCACAAAAGACAAGTGGCAGCACATTGCAGTGGAGTGTATATAAAGAATTTCACTTAATACCATTTAAATACCACTTAATACCACATTCCACACCCCACTTAAAGCCAGAATATACAAGAATGTATGTTGTGGCTTTTGACAGGTGGTCACGTTAATGTGACTGGACTGTGTATATTACTGTTTCTGTAAACGACTGTTACGCTTACTATTTGAGGAGAACTGCGTCTTCAGTAGATCCTTTGCTCATGTATGACCATCCAGATCTCTCGACCTTGCATCGATCTTTGGCTTATGGTAATACTTTTATCTAAAAGCGTAGTTTGATAAACCAGTATCATTGGCGAACTTTGAAGGATGCTTTACTGAGACATGTATATGTTATCATCAACATAATATTGTGAATGGTATGATGTCTCGTTTGAGAAGTCTGTAGATAAATGACGGATGGTGAATTGAACATTATTAGTCTTTAATTTTTTTGAAATATTATCTTGTGTAACGCATAGCTGTTCAAATGCTACCATCATCTGATTATCAAAAAAGAATTATTATAGCGCTAATTTTTTATTATTTTAGGAAATAAAAAAAAAAAACCGCTTCATTTTTGTGTAAAAACGTCTTTTTATATTTGTCAGTTTTCTAATTATTAATTTTTTAAACTTTGTTCGGACTTTTGGATCACCCTGTAGATCTTCAACAGAGATTCAAACCCAAGTGACAGGACATTGATATTAACATATAATCCCTAATCACCAATAGGTCTATTCCTATTCTTTGAACTTGTCATGACTTTGAACGATGCTATACGGAAACATGTATATATAATTATAAATGTTATATAATATTGTGAATAGTATGGTGTCTCGTCCGACAACTCTGTAGCTAAATGACAGATGTGAATTGAACATTTATTAATCTTTTAATTTTTTGAAATACTATCTTATGTAACTCATGATAGCATCATCTGACGGTCAAAAATAATTATTATAGCGCTAATTTTCCAGAAAAAAAAAAAACCCGCTTCAATTTTTTTGTAAACGACATCTTTTTATATTTGTTATTTTTCTAATTATTAATTTTTAAACTTTGTTCTGACTTTTGAATCACTCCGTAGATCTTCAACAGAGATTCGAACCCAAGTGACAGGACATTGATTTTAACACAGAATCCCTAAGCACCAACAGGTCTGTTCCTATTCTTTCCAGGAAACTAAATAAATAAAAAAAAAATCATTGAGATTGTTAGAACCTTTTCCTATTCTCTACACGTTGCAGATCGTAAATCCAAGGCAATATGGTGTTCGATTTGGGACCTGTGTTTCGATTCTCATCACGAACGATGGGAAAAAGGAAAGCCATGACTCTGATCCTGATAGTCAATCCTTCCCTTTTTTTTTTTTATGTTCCCGCCATTTTACTGGTGGTACTTACGGAAATCGTCTGCCGCGATTAATTTGCGACGTCATCCATCTTAACGGAAGCCATTAATCTGGCCAGCGATTACGCAACAGAACTATGCGAAGCTCCATTTTTGTTGCGTCGACAGCGTTCGAATTATTGCGTTGGAATTAGCTACCGGTCGAGCTCCACTGGTGGAAGAAATCTCTTTGTTTATTCGTTCCAACAACAAGAAGCGCCCCCCTCGTGGAGTGATTTATCATTTCTTAATGGCCGACTGATGTAGAAGTCATTGCTTTCGGGATTATCTGAGATGTAAAAGCTATTAGGGAATTTAATTCCTTTTCATTTTGGCGGGAATCACTTAATGGAAAAGAAAGTTAAAGGACCGTGTGCTCATCCTGTCTCTTGCTTCTTCATTCCTTTTTTATTCCTTTTACCTTTCACGAAGGAAGAAGGCTTTTAGGCTGGATCTTCTTTTTTTTTTTTTTACCGTTTTATTTGGAGTTTTCCCTTTTCCGCAGAATACTTTCTGTAAAGAATTTCTGATTCTTCGCATTTCGTTCGTTTCTGCGGATGCCACAAGAGAAAGAATCGCGCTATTAACACTTCTTAGAATGAAGGTTATGATTGTAAAAAGGAATTTAATGAATGCCGATAAAGATACTCGAAAGTTCTTTATGAATGCGTATTCTTTCTGAGATGAAATAGCATTGATGTTTTCATTGAACTTGTATTCTTTGAACACAAATGAACATTTTATTCGTTTCTGTGAATACCGCAAGATAAAGTATCCCGCTATTAACACTTCTTAAAATGAACATTATGATTGAAAAAGGAATTTAATGAATGCCGGTAAAGATACTTATGAAAGCAAAAATACGCATTCATAAAAGTCCTTTATGAATGCGTATTCTTTCTGAAATGAAATCGCATTGATGTTTTCATTGAACTTGTATTCTTTTGAACACAAATGCATATTGTAGTTAAAATTAAGAAAGATGATGGTATCATATTATTTCTTGGTATTTAAGACACTTTTTTTAGGAAAGTGTTGTTTATTTTGTGGAGTTCTTCCGTCAAGTGACAAGGTGTAACAAATATTTTTAATACCTTATCCTTACATTCCACAATAAATGTTTCCAACAATCTGAATGGTAAAATTTTAGTTTAAGTTATTATGATCTGAGTTTATTCTATGAAACAATTTTTAAATTGCATAAGAATAAGCTGAAGAAGCCAGGGAATGGTCCATTGGGCTTCCGAATAGAACGGAGTTCGGTTCGAAATGAACCTTCAGAA
Source organism: Caerostris extrusa (assembly GCA_021605095.1). Classification (NCBI taxonomy): domain Eukaryota; kingdom Metazoa; phylum Arthropoda; class Arachnida; order Araneae; family Araneidae; genus Caerostris; species Caerostris extrusa. The sequence continues at coordinate 22,524 of BPLR01009332.1, read as the reverse complement.
AGCCAACAAGCAACAAGTAATTGAAAACCGAAAGTTTCTCATGTTTTGTCAGGGAAGGGGATGATAGATTCTTTGGCTGGAAAGTGTTTTCGTTCAGTTCGACGAGGTGAAGAGAATGGAATAAAACATCGAGGTGGCACTTGTAATGTTTGTTCTAAACTTTAGTGCCAAAATGTGTGCAATATATCCAGATCCCTTTAATGCTTGAACCTGGATAAAACAGAATCTGTTGGAAAGGTATTTAAAATGTGTAAGTAGAAAGTGTTTTCACTGAGTTCGATTAGGTGAAGAGCATGGTGTTAAACATCCATGTGGCACCTTTACTTGTTTTAAATGAATCAGTTTTTGACATATCTAAAGAATGTTTTGAGCATATTAACCAAGGCATTTTAATTTTACAATATTTGTAAATAAATATCATTACATAGAATAAAAATAGTACCAGCACTGACTTCGACGAGTTCTTTGATTTCACATTTGTTTGGAATTTTTAAACTGTTTTTAGGCAGGTTTTTACACTCAGAATAATTTTAATTACAAAAATTTAAAAGCTCTTATTCCTGAATATATTAAACCGCCAACTTAACATATATCCATTTAATGAAGTGTTGATTTATTTGAATTTTCTAAAATTGATGTAAATTGATTAATTATGCGTTTTGTACTGTCGATCAACTATCAATTGTTATTCCAGACTTTACACTACTGATTAGTACATTACATCAACTGACTCGAAAATTCATCCAGCATTATCAACAATTATATTGACTCAATTTCACTGATTTTACTTTCAGCTATTTTATTTGTTCACTATTCTTAATGGTTGATTTTTAATAATAAATTATTGTGATAATATAAAAATTTTTAATTATGGAAACTGTTATTCAGTCATTGTTATTATATACTTTTTTTTTTATTTCAATGGCAAGGCAAGTACAAGAAGAATAAAAATAGTAATAATAACAAAAATAACAAGGGAAAAAATACAAAAGAATAAATGTCCAGAAAATGCACAGATGACCGAAGTCATTGCCTTAAGAGTTCTCTCGCACGCCAGTAAAGCGCTGTCTCCGAGTCGCCGTCAAGTACCGCACATCGTTGGAGGTGGTCTCTGTTCATTGGGTCTGTTGAACCACATAGGGGGCAGCCAGGATTCGAAAATATTTTAATGCGATGGAGATGTTCTGCTAGACAGTCATGGCCAGTCAGAAGTCGGAACTGGGCGACAGCATGCCGTCGCGGATTGCTGGGTATTGCTAAAAGATCTTCAGCTCTCCAACGCTTTGACTTGATCTCATCATGAATTTGTAGCTTGTGGTTTTTAGTCATTATTTGTTTGATATAAAGTTTTATAGAATGGAGGGACAGTGACGAGGATCTCGTTTGAAGTAGTTTTGAGCCTCTTTATGCTAGACAATCTGCTTGTTCGTTCCCAAAAATGCCACAGTGGCCAGGTATCCACTGAAGTACCACCCGTTTCATTTTTAAAGTCATTTCCCGCAAATGCTTTTGACACTGGGAGATTTCCTCTGATGAAGGTGGCTTGGTGGGACTAATAGCCTGAATTGCGGCTTGTGAATCAGACAAAATAACCACTCTATTGAATCTTTCCTGGAAAATTAGTAAATACTTCAAAGCAATTCGGATAGCCTCCACTTCTCCATCAAAAGATGTTCGATATTTCCCAGCTGAAGCGTAGAAGGAGAACAAGTTCGAAAAGACTCCTGAACCTGCAGTAATGAGATTTTCATAAAAGGAGCCATCTGTGTATACGTGCAACCATTCAGATTCTGGGTATCTTGTATCAATAGTATCAAGTGTATAGACCCTCAAAACATCTATAGAGGTGTTCTTCTTATAAAGTTCATCTGAAAGACTTAAATTTGCCTCAATCTGCATGTAATCAAATGGACTATAGGGCTTTTCTAACTCCTGAAAAATAGCTGGCAAATTAAGGTTCTGTCTGACATCCAGAACAGACTGAACAAAACCTTTTTTGAGTTTTTAAATTTCCAGTGGATGTTGGATATTTAATCCAGTAGGGATTTCCAGTTCTAATTAATTTCTCATATAGAATCAGAGCTTTTTCTTTAATGATAGTTTTAATGGGTTTATTATTAGTCAGTAACAGTATAGCATTAATTGGTGTTGATTTGACGGCCCGAGTAATAAGCCGTAGAGCTTGATTTTGTAACAGTTCTAGTTTTTGCAAGACTTGCTCATTTGCCGCAATAAGTGGTTCACAGCAGTAAGTAATTAATGGTTGAATAAAAGTTTTATAAGTAACATTTAAAGTTGATCGATCACATCCCCAAAGAGATCCAGCAAGGCGCTTTAAAACAGACACTTTTTTTAGAAAGCGATTTGAAATTGATTCCATATGTGATTTCCAGTTTAGTTTGTTGTCGAAAGTCACTCCCAAATAATTAAACTTGTTAGAGTGAATCAGAGCAACATCTCTATACTTTAAGTCAGGGAGGAGTGTTTGGTGAGCTAAAGAAAAAGTCTGAGTGGCTGTCTTTTCTAAATTTACAGTCATATTATTTTTAATACACCAGTCTGATAAAATATCAAGAGCTTTTTAATTTTATTTTCTATCAAAGATATACTACTGTGTTAAAAAAAATAAGACCAATTTTCAATTTAAGATTTCCAGGGCTTATACAATTTCAATTTTGTTTTCTTTTATAAGTTGCTGGTACTGTCCTTGACATCTGTGGGAAATTTGACGTCAAAATATTCATTAGTGTCTGAGTTACGCTTGGCTTTGTGAGACGCTAAAACTGATTCCGGCGACTTTTGAAATGTCGGAATTAATTGAGCAAAGAACTTGCGTTAAAATTTTGTTTGCGGAAACGTATAGAATGCTGCAGAAGGCATTCGGTGAGCATTCCTATATCGGAAAGAAATGTTTAGAAGTGGTAAAAACAGTTCAAAGAAGGCAGAGAAAGCGTTGAAGACGAAGAGCCTTCTGGTCGACCATCAACCTCAACCGACGAAGCTCATGTCCAAAAACTTAAAAATTTGGTGCTTGCAAACCGTCGATTTACAATTAGAGACCTTGCTGCTGATGTTGGAATTTCAAAAGAATCGGTCGAGGCCTCAAAAGCGTCAAATCTCAATTGGTACCGAAAACACTGAATGCGCCAGCTCACACTGCATTGATTCTTCGTGACCATTTCGCCAAAAATGAAACCCCATATAGTTCCACAACCACCGTAGTCACACCGTGCGAATTCTGACTATTCCCTAAACTCAAAAGTCCACTCCGCGAACCCCGTTTTGAGTCGATTGAAGAGATTCAACGTGAATCGACGCGCGCTTTGAAGGCCATCCCTGCCGTTGACTTTTTAGCATGCATTGAGAATTGGGAAAAAGTTGATATAAGTGTATTGTGTCCGGAGGGGATTACTTTGAAGGTGATGATATAAATTTGGAAGAATAAATAAAGAGTTTTTGAAAAAAAAAAAATTGGTCTTACTTTTTGGGCACAGTAGTAATCTCAATTAAATTCTTATTTTGAATATGAATAACTTATATCGTTAAATGTATGGTCCATTTATCTGTTTTGTTTTAATTACATATTTAAAGTCTAGAATTTTCATTTTTGCCACAGATGAGTTAAGGCTATGAAAGGCGATGAAATAAATTTGGAAGAATAAATAAAGAGTTTTTTGAAAAAAAATAAATTGGTCTAACTTTTTGGGAACATTAGTATATCCCTATTTTGTGCTTTTTAAATATTAAATTCAGATTAAAGTATTAATAATTGCTTGGAATTTTCTCTATCACACATTCAAAATATTGAATTGCAAACGATGTTCTCAAAAATGAAATTTCTCGAAAATCAAATCTTTCTGTATGTAATCTTACTTTTGTATTCACCAGAATCTCAGAAGAGCCTTAATCTAATTCCTCTTAATACACTCGTTCACGTATGTGCAGAGAAAAGAGTGCAATTGAAGAATTAAAACTTAATTAAAGACTTCTGCAACATGATCCAATAAACGCAAAATTAGATTTGCTTTCAGGGAGCAGTGATGAAATTAAATTTAATGGAAATTTCACTGCCAAGCTGATTAGCCGTAATAAAACAAATGCAATAACAGGAAAGTTAGGTAAACAATTGCTGCTAATTAAGGCTTTGCCGAACGTTGCAGTCAAATAGTAGTTCAATCAGTCTTCAACAAGGACAGTAATTTTGAGTGTGTAGTTTTGCAAATCTCTTTACATAAGCCCAATTGGCATTCGATTCTGAATTCAGCATCAAAGAGTAGCGCTTTATTATTTAAGTCTTCCTTTCAACTCTTGTTCAATACAGCTACATACGAAGTAAAACATGCTGTAGTTGTTTAGAAATTTCACAGCTTGACTGAAAATTTATTATTTTAATTTCATATGTAAAATTCTATCAGTTTAATAATGTTGATATCATTTTGGATTATTAAGTTACAAGACATTTAAGTATGTACATCATGTACATAAAGTAGTCAATAAATTCACCATAAACATTGCTTTATTATTTAGGTTTTCTTTACAGATATGTTTAACACCATAAGAGCACCTTTGGTATTGAACCTAAATATCAAGATGCATTGCTGCTATTAATAAATGTGGCAACAATTTCAATATATTCAACTCAGGTTAGTATAAATGGAGGAAAAGTATATAAACACTATTAATCTGAAAATCTTATAATATCCTTTGTATCAGAATCTGACATTAAAAACAAGTAATATAAAAAAAAAATTTGAAAGTCAATTCTACTTTTTTTTTCACTCTATTGCAGAAAGTCCTTTATAAATAATTTTCATTCATTTTTTTTAAGTTTATCTGGCGCCATCTAGATCTAGTGGTAGATATATGCAACTTAAATCTAAAAAAAAAGCTAAAATTAATGAATTAAATTTAATTATTGAATTAATATTTGAAAAAACTGCATTAACATCAAGTGTCATCCACTACAAGTTAAAAAAATGTATTTGAACTGGAGTGGATGAATGAAAAAGTATTTCATGAACGATTGAAAATTTGAACAAGATATATATAGGAGAGTGTGAGCTAATAGAAGAACTGAAAAAAAGAAAAGCAATATCGAATTACAGCAAAATAATAAAAGCAAAAATTAATGAAAGCAAATATAATAAAAGCAAATACATACGATAAAAATAATTAAAGCAAATATATTAGGCTATATTTAAAAATTTAATTATAAACTTTTGATTATTTAAAATTAAAAAATATAGAATACATTAACAAGAATACTCAAACACGATCGTTTCAAATATCAAGCTTAAAAAATTAAGAATAATAATATCCAGAAAAATAAGCTAAATTAAAATCAGACGACTTTTTATATTATTGCCAATTTGTAGTTACATTATTTTAAAAATTGAACAATATATATTAAATTAATAATAAAAATATTTGCTAATAAAATAATAATAATTAATAATTAAATGAATAAAAATTAATTATAAAATAATTAATAATCATTGAATAATTAATAATTAGTTATGAGAAAAAAATTATTAGAAATTAATAATTTTTAAAAATTATTAGAAATTAATTATTAATTAATTAATGATGTGCAAATGAGAAGAAAGAGTAGCGTGAATACATGAATAATTCTCCCATATCAAACTAAAATTAATTAGTTACATTTAATTAACGAATTAATATTAGAAAAACTGTATTAACATCCAGTGTCATCCACTACAAGTTAAAAAAAAAAAAAAATGTATTTGAACTTGAGTGAAAATTTGAAAATTTGAGATATAGTTATATAGGGAGAGTGTGAGCTAATAGAAGGAATTTAATAAAACTCATCTGTCCACACTTTTCGAAATAATACAAGTTTCGGAAGAATTTGAACTTCCGAATTAATGTCGTCGACTTTTTCGACTTAATTCGTCGTTCAAGAGCATTCAACATTATGATGAGAACCACAGCGAGAATGCTTATTCTCGTTTTCCACTGAACATAATGCTAAATACTTTTGAACGACATGGAAGAGAAAGATTATTCTGATTTGGATGCCCTAAAATGAAGCGAAAGGGACCATTTTCAAAAATTACAACATTGCAGTATCCAATTACTGAATTACTTAAAAGGCAAAGAAAGTATAGTTTGAGATAAACAAGATTAATAATTTGAAATTATTTTCTTGTATCCTTTTTTTATATCACCATGAAATAGTTCACTATGGAAAGAAAATATAAATAAGGATACCAAATAGCAGTATACAATGGAGGTTTGGTTTGGTTTGTCGCTCTATGGTAATTTTGTGCAAACTTTGGGTTAATTAGAATGGGACCTAAAGTTTTATTTATTAACGTGTATTCCGAACCACGAACAAACATCCATTCCACCGCCGAGATTCGAACCTGAAGCCTATGGTACCAAAGGCCAGAGCCATCAGGCCGCTACAGAATGGAAGGAAAATAATGACTCTCTAGAGAATTTTCAGAAGTAATTGCCTCAAATTTACATATGGTCATTTTGGGCACACTTTGGGCTAATTAGACAGGGGCTACACAGTTTAACGTGGATTTCGAACCACTCACAAACATTCATTCCACTGTCAAGATTCGAACCTGAAACCTATGGTACCAAAGGTTACTATAGAATGGCAGGAAAATAATGCCGCCCCAGATAATTTTCAGAATTATCTTCCTCAAATTTACACATGGTCATTTTGTGCACACTTTGGGCTAATTAGAGCGGGAACTTCACAGTTTAACGTGAATTCCGAACCCTTCACATCCATTCCACCGCCAGGGATTCGAACCTGAAACCTTTGGTGCCAAAGTCATCAGGCCACTATAGAATGGAGGAAAAATAATGCCTCCCCAGTGAATTTTCAGAGGGAATTGCCTCAAATTTATGTATTGTATTTATGAAAACCTATAATGCCTCTATTTAGTAGCTTGAATTGAGACACTTTCACATGATGTAACAATTGTTAATGACTCTCCTCATTTTGAAAAGAATTAACTGCAACTCACTCCACCAACAGATTCAAAACCTTTAATCTCTTGCTCGTTAACTATAGGCATTGCACTCGATACACGTATATTGCATGATAAGAAATAATTTCTAAGGTATATAAGAAAAAATTAAGTTGTTCTAATGCAGCTGGCAATACAGAGACAGTTAAACTTTATGCCATAAGCAAGGGTTGCACTGCTGTTACTCATTTAGTACTACCCAGGGGCATTTGTAGCTTGAAGATATGCTACGGACGCGAGCAACACTACCCCTACAACGCTCTACGAACCTATTAGACTGGTACCTACCATTTAAAGTGGATTCTGAACCCCTGCAAACATCCATGGCACTGCTGGGAACTCGAATCCGAAACCTGTAGTATCGAGTGTCAGAGCGCTAGCCACTCGGCCATCAAGCTCTTAAAAATTGAGTGACATATGAACGTTACTTTAAAAATTTGTTATACATCTCTTTTTCTACATATGCATGAATACAATTTCTTGATGTAGGCTATTTCTTAAAAATGCCAATAATTTAATTCTATTTGTTTTAACCTACCACAAACAACTACTTAAATTTCTATTAATTACAGCATTCCAAAATTTTCAAAGCATCTTAGCTCTAACGAATTATTTGTGCATATTCTATTGATTATTTATCCAAAGCAAAAATTTCCGAGAATTAAATTAAAAATTAAAAAGGTTTTCACGAAGATTCTTTTTGCATTCCGCAACATCATAACACTATACATAAGTAATTAGCACAGTTGACAGAAATTCCTGAATCAACATTAAAACTCGAGAATCCTTGCTTCTCAAACACACAAAACTGATTCTTTGTTAAAAGAGAGCTTTTTAATAAAAGAGAGTTTGCCAGGATTCGAACCTGAAGTCTATGGTACCAAATGCCAGAACCATCAGGCCTCTATAGAATCGAGGGAAAATAATGCCTCCTAGAGAATTTTCAGAGGTAACTCAAATTTACATATTGTATGGATGGAAAACAGTAATGCATGCGTTTGGTAGCCTAAATTGGGACACTTACACATGATGTAACAATTGCTAATGATTCTTCTCATTTTGGAAAAATTAACTGCAACTCACTCCACCAGCTGATTCAAAACCTTTGATCTCCAGCTCTTTAACTGTAGATATTACATCTCAGCCACACATCGTGCATATTAAGAAAGATTTTTTTAATACAGCTGGCAAACACCTAGACAGTTGTCTTTGATGCCTTAAGGCAAGCGCCACATCGACGTTACTCACTTAGCACTACCCAGCAAGCATTGTTCCTAGAAACATCCATCGTGCAGCTTGAAGATATGCTACGGACGCGAGTAATCCAACCCCACAACGCTCTATGATCATGCTAGACAGGTACCTAAGGTTTAAAGTGGATTCCAAACCATGAAAACATCCATAGTTCCTAGAAACATCCATGTCACCGCCGGGACTCGAACCTGAAACCTGTGGTACCGACCTCCAGACACTCGACCATCAGGCCCGATTTTAAGAGAGATTAATTTTATGGCTTATAAGAAAAAAAAAATAATTAGTACATATGAACGTTACTTTAAAAATTTAACATTATTTTTTAAAAAATTGTTACATATATATATATGAATCAAATTTCTTGATGTGGGTTATTTCTAAAAATACAAACAATTTGATTTCATTCCGTTTAGCCTACCACAAACAATAACTTAAATTTCTATTAATTACAACATTCCAAAAATTTTCAAAGCATCTTGGCGCTAACGAATTATTTGTGCATATTCTATTGATTATTTGTCTAAAGCAAAAATTTTGGGGGAATTAAATTAAAAATTAAAAGGTTTTCACGAAGATTCTTTTGCATTCCGCAACATCATAACACTATACATAAGTAATTAGCACAGTTGACAGAAATTCCTGAATCAACATTAAAACTCGAGAATCCTTGCTTCTCAAACACACAAAACTGATTCTTTGTTAAAGAGAAGTTTTTAATTAATATCCTTTAATTATATTGAAAACAAACAGGGAAATATTTGTAACGACAAACTAAAAATTTTCTTTTAATTCGAGAGTGATTCAGCGAGACTTTGTAACTTTTCCTCTCCGAGTTGATTGAAAAATAAAGACACGGATACAGTTAGTTTTCTTTACTGCAAGCAAGCAAAACTGAGGCGGATTCTTTGTGCTTGCTTCGGGCAATTTTAACTGTACTCTAGAATCTTAATTTAATTTAAATAGCTTTCTTGGAGCTTCGAGAAAATGCTGCCTTTTATTTTCTTTTTCATTTCATTCACTTTTATTGTTGTGCGTATCGGCATTCGCATTCTACGGAGAGCAGACGATAAATGAAAGCGACATTCGAAAAGAGAGTATCGCTTTGTAAATGAAATTTAATCGTGAGCGTAAGATTTAGATTAAATTAGGTGGCAACGATCGCGGTAACCTCAATTGCTAATTTTCCAGTTCCTTTTTCATATTTTGTTTATTCTGTTCTGTTTCGTTCTCAAAAGATGGCTGCTTCTTTAATCAAGAGAAAAGAATAAAATGGAACTTTCTCTCATTCCAATTTTTACCTTTATAAAGAGAAATATTAATTGAAAGCTTCTCGAAAGAGATCAAAGCTGTTACAAGGTATTTATTCTTTTTCTTTAAATCGCAATTTAGGGCTATAGAGACACCGTGAAAAATGTATTCAATTCGAATTATATTTAAAAGTTTCTTAATAACGTAGACAAAAAAAAAAAAAAAATTCGAAAAAATGTATTAGGTTTAAAATATTTTATTCTTCGAAGAAAGCGTCGTTACTAATTTAAATCGCATTTGTAAGTGCATTTAAAAAAATTATTAAGTAGCATTTTTTTAAATCGTATCCGTATGAGAAAAAAATTCTAAGAGCGAGATAAATTATAATTCTAAAAGTTAAATAAATGAGTATTTTTTTTTAATTATTAAAATCGTGTTCAATAATAATAAATTTCAAATGCTATCTATTTTTTTTATTAAAAAATAAAAGATAGCTTTTTAAATATATTTGTATTATTTAGAGAACTAATTAAACTTAATTATTTTTCTATTATTTGATTGCACATATTCTAAATAGAATTAATTTAGAATATGTGCAATCAAATAATCGAAAAATAATTTTTTAAGTAGGTTTAAAATATAAATGGAATTTAAAAAACAACAAACAGTTTGTGTCTTTGATTTAAAAATAGGAGAGCAGACGATAAATGAAAGCGATATTCGAAAAGAGAGTATCGGTTTGTAAATGAAATTTAATCGTGAGCGTAAGATTTAGATTAAATTAGGTGGCAACGATCGCGATAACCTCAATTGCTAATTTTCCAGTTCCTTTTTCATATTTTGTTTATTCTGTTCTGTTTCGTTCTCAAAAGATGGCTGCTTCTTTAATCAAGAGAAAAGAATAAAAATGGAACTTTCTCTCATTCCAATTTTTACCTTTATAAAGAGAAATATTAATTGAAAGCTTCTCGAAAGAGATCAAAGCTGTTACAAGGTATTTATTCTTTTTCTTTAAATCGCAATTTAGGGCTATAGAGACACCGTGAAAAATGTATTCAATTCGAATTATATTTAAAAAGTTTCTTAATAACGTAGACAAAAAAAAAAAAAAAAAAAAAAAAAAAAAAAAAAATGTATTAGGTTTAAAATATTTTTATTCTTCGAAGAAAGCGTCGTTACTAATTTAAATCGCATTTGTAAGTGCATTTTAAAAATTATTAAGTAGCATTTTTTGATGTCATAACAGTATGAGAAACAATTCTAAATGCGAGATAAATTATAAGTTAAAAAATGAAATGAGTACTTTTCTCAATTATTAATCTCTTGTTCAATATTTTAATAAAAAATAGATAGCCTTTTAAATTTATTTATATTATTTGGAGAGTTAATTAAATGTTTGAATTCAATTTAGAATATGAGCAATCAAATAATCGAAAAATAAGAATATATATAATAACCGTATGAGAAACAATTCTAAATTCGAGATAAATATTAATTGTTAAAAATGAAATGAACGAGTATTTTTTTTTTCAATTATTATCTTTTTCAATATTTTAATAAAAAACAAAAAGTATTTTAAATTTATTTATATTATTTGGAGAATGGATTAAATGTTTGAATTCCATTTAGAATGCGCCAATCAAATAAATAAAAATGAATATTTTTCGATTAATGCAATCAAATAATCGAAAAATAAAATTTTTTAAAGTAGTTATAAAATAAAAATGATTTAGCTAGTGTTTTTGCTTTAAAAAATAAATTATTGAATTTATCGATATATTAAATGGATTATCTGTAAAACAATTTGATGGGATTGAAAAACAGTTGACTTATAAATTTTAGGTTAATTATGATATGATAAACTTCATACAGAGCTATTTATACATACAATATAGATTAGAAAACTACAACTTCTTGGAAATATTCAATTGCTGCATTTTGTAAAAATTATTGATTTGATCTTAAATAAGTTACTACATAACTACTAAATGAATTATTTGCCAAACTAAATTTTCTAACCAATGCAAAACCAATCCGGGGTTTCTACTGAATGAAATGCTATCTTTCCAGTGTTCTGTAGACGTTTTTAAGTCGAAACGTTGAATGTCATTCAAGTTGAAAGCGACGGAAAACCGCGAGACAGTTGAGCAGAACCAGACTTCCGATTTGCTGCCATTCTGACTCGTGAGACTTCAGTGTCCAGAGGGTATCTAGCTTTAATGTCTACTGGCTTAATGTCTAGCTGTAATGTCCTTAACTTTATGTGATTGAGGAGATTATTAATAATTGATATAAATGGGACTTGATCCACATTTAAATCATTCCGCATATAAATCATTTGAAAACCATTTTATGCATAATGAAATTTGGATTTTTTAAATTCAGAGAATTGATAATATTTTTTTGGTGTGAAATTTTGATTTCTTAGCAACTTAATGCTGTTGATGTCGTATCCATCATGGATTAGCTTGGTTCGATTTGTTGCTCTACGGTCATCTTGTGCACACGAGGGTTAAACAGACCGGGACCTACAGTTTAAAGTGAAAATTAAATCCATTCTACAGAAGTTTCGAAGAATTTATTTGCATCATTAAGGTCGGTTTGTTTAATAATATAGGAATAATTTTCCAAAATTTTTTAAGAATATTTTGAATTGTTGGAAGCTTAAAAAGAATTATAATAATATTAATCATAATCTCGTATTTTCGAGTAATAGGTTTAACCTTGAACTAACCCTACATTCCGAAATTCCACTTTGAAGCAATATTAAGAATTTTCTAGATATTTAAAAGGATACATCTTTAAATTGCGAACATTGATATATTTAAGAGATAACCCCCCCAAAACTAATAATCAAGCTTCCTTCATTTCTCATTGGAGTAGACATTTCTCAACCCGTAGTCTATCAACAATCAAGATGGAGCAACTCATGGTATAGTTCATATTCAATCTGTAGTTGTTTCTACCCATGAAAATCGCACCGACATATAAGATTTGAGTGACAGGTTCTCATTAGTACAAAACACTAATTGTATGCAATATAACCACTCCAATACTGTTTGTCTGCTGTCAAATTTAAGTGATGGGTTATTATATATTTCTCAAATAACATACATTCCTCTCCTAGGAATAAAACGCCCAAACTCTTCCCGTGAGAAAAAAATTCCGCACTATATTAAAATTAGCTTAAAATTCATTCTCAGTAGCAAGTTTAAAAAACTAATAGGTAAGATATACATTATAATGGGAAATTCCGTTTTGAGATGAAAGATATTTCAGTACATTTTTTTTTTTCTGATACAAAAAATAATTTATTTGATGTTTACTAAAAAGTTGCACATTTTGAGCTAATCGATCATTCATTTCAATTCCTTTTAATGTCCTAACAGTCACATTAAACTTGCAATACTTGAAATGAAAAAAAAAAAAAATGGCTATTTTATACAGTTTTGCTACAAAAGTAAATGATATTATGAAAACGGAATCGCAGCCAAAACTGATAACAAACACGAATCATCTCCAACAATTTATCGCCTACATTTTGTCAGCGTTTGGCTTCTTTTCTTCTTCTAAAACTCCCCACGTTTACTTGCAGGGTTTTCTTTTATTATAGACATATTCCGTTTTATTCCAAAATGCTTTTAACTTGATAGCAACCATAAAAAATGTGAACATTGAAAAATGGAATCTTAAGATCCATACCGAGGACATTCAAAGACAAATAGACATATGTATATAAACCATCGCGATGGCTTTATTTCAAAGAAGATGACCTCTAGTGGGTTGGAGGGCCACCAGTTCTCCTCCCCCATTTAGGGAATTGAATCCTCCTCGGTCCATTTACTTTGATATTATCCCCGGCCCCTAATATTTGATTTGCAAGGGGGAGGAATGCGTGTGTATCCTCTCCCAAGTAACAGAACTCCTTTATGAGGGTCATCTGCTGCTTTCCTAATGGTCCACTGATATCCAGAAAGGGACCGCATGCGTGGGTGGTTACGGAGTTCCAAGTGTTCTTTTCAGGAAAATGATACCGCTACTTTTGCTTATAATTCTGAATGGAAAAATAAACGATTCCCAAAACTTGAGTTGTTGATCCGTTTGTGTTGGTGATTGCTTGATAAATGCATTTGACCAACTTGTTTAAAGTGAATCGGAAATATGATGTACAAACAATGTAATAAACAAAGGTAAATTAAACATTCTGAACGAAAAGGTTAATTGGTGGAACATCCAAGAACAGGCAAATTGTAAAGATTATATACACATATACCCATGCATAATACACATGAACATATGTACACGCACACTTGAAAACATGCATGCACCAGAAAATATACATGCACGTGTAGATTCACATACAAAGATATACATACACATGCATATTCACATACATACATGTGCAGATACACATATATGCACATGCACATGCTGATAATAACACACATATATACATCATTCACATGCGTACACATACCATCATATAAACCTAAATAGACATGCAGTAGCACACATATACACATACGTACACGTGCAGATACACATATATACACATGAAAATCCGTGCACATAGACATGTTGATACACATATATATACATTTACATGCATACACATATACATTCACATAAAACTACTTACTCATGCAGATGCACACATATACACATACACACACGTACGCATACATATATACACACACACGTAAACGTGCACATACTTACACACTGGCATACATACATACATGCACAAACACACACATATTTATTTTCATGTAACCTCGGATAGACGCGCACCTACATAGATATTTACAAATGCATTTGCATATATATGAAAGTAAATACGGATTTTTTTGCTGAGGGTGCATACATGAATAAGACTGTTGAAAAACACAGATTTAGCTATGCTTATTTAAGAATACATCTTTACTCATACCATTACATCACTACACATAGAAAAATGCATATTTAGACGTACTTGTGTCTTTATAAACATTTACAAGTATTAACATATAAATAAAATCCTAATTTTGAGAAGGGTGAATTTTTGTTTGCAAATGGCTTAATTTGATTTTCAAGCGGGGGAATTTGGTTTGCAAAAGGTTTAATTTGATATGCAAAACGGATGAATTTGACCTGCCAAACCTGTATTAAGAGCGTATATACAATTATATTAGAGTATGTATTCGTTTTGTTCTTTATCATTACATTATATTATTATGTCAATTTTCTTTTACTTTTTGGATCTTAATTTTATCATTTTTTACCTTAACATATTTATTAAATTAAAATATTAGCAGAAACAAATATATAGTTTAGTTAAATTTCTCCATTAATTGTACAGTTACATTGAGTTTCTGTAATATTGGCCAGCCAAGACATCTTACTAAATCCTTTATTAAACTATCACTTTAAATGATGTTTTTTAGAATAAATAAGGATAGAAACTGTGATCATTCGATGAAAAGCTTTAAGAAAATGCTTATTGAAAAGGAAAATTTCAGTTTTTAAATCTGTAGTTAACACAAGCAGTTAAATGAATCATACATTTAACGATATGATTTGTTTGATCATATAAGCATAATTGGCGATAGTAATAACCTACATAATTGCATCTGCATGAATGTGTATAGTAATCATCAATCATATAATACAACTATGCAAATTAAAATTATTTATACTTAAAATCGTGATTTTATTGAGATTATACCAGAACAAAACTTGACCCGATTAAACAAAAAAACTATTTAAATAAAAGTATGAAATACAGGCTCTTTAGATTGTTAAATTTGAGAGTAGATTTTTTCCTGGTGTTCATTGTTATCTTCAACATTCAGTTTTTCTCAATATCTGAGATTGGTTTGATTGTAGCTCATTGCCGGTCAGCTTGTGCACGAGGGCTAAACGGATTGGAAACCTTACAGTTTAAGCGATTCCGAACCACATAACGTAATAACACCACATAAATATGTATATTTGTATACAAAAAGCGTTAGCCAATCGGTTTGTGAAGAACTAGAACGAGTAAAAGTACGAATTGCAATTTTCACATTCCTTGTCCGCATAATCACTGGTGATAGGTGGTTATTTGGTTTGTCACTCGTTGTCATTTTGTGCACACTTTGGGCAAAATTAAACCGGCACCTACAGGTAGGTTAGCGTGCAGTCCGAACCACTAACAAACATCCATGCAACCGCCAGATTCGAACCTGAAGCCTGTCGTATCATGAGCCAGAACACTATCAAATTGGCTACCAGGCCACACATACTTGGAGTTTCGGTTTGCAGCCAGCTACGGCTTTTGCAAATTTTCTGCACACTTCTTGGGCTAATTAGACACGGGACCTACAGTTTAGCGTGGGATGCAGAACTACTCATAAAGCATCCATGCCACCACCAGGATTCAAACCTGGGAGCCTGTGGTACCGGCCAGGCCAGAGCTCTAGCCAATTGGCCATCAGGCTGCGATAGGTGCGAAGTGTGTATATATATTTCCCATTCATTTAAAGAGGTGTAAGATAAAAATTTCACTGCAGAAGAAGTTAAAATTTCTGTTATATTATTTTTCAAATTTTTACAAAAACAACAACCACCACGCACTCATGAAGAGTGTCTTTAATAAATAAATAAATATATCGTATTTTTCCATACAAGGACGAAGCTTTTTGTCTATCCTGCATTATTTATATATAAAGGTTTTAAATTTGTGTTCAAGAACCACATTTGAAACCGCTAACACACGTTCTTTTTGAAAAAGAATCTACGCCTGCACTTTATTTATAGTATCATTAGCAAGCGCTCTTATGGAAATAGCGCCTGAAGGCATATTCCACAATCTGCGCCGTCGGAATTTTGGAATCACCGCCGCTTTTCGTTGATGGGGTGAAAGGTGCTCAGGAACTGTAATCACGACTGTCAGACGATTCCCCTGGCTAATTCGGAACTTGAGCCCAGGTGTCATCGCGCTTATTAGAAGGTAGGATTTGGCCAGGGTTGCTTAAAAATTCATCGTCTCTGCCGGAAAAGAAAGGGTTAACGAGAGAACACGCTCAGCGTCAGAATTTCGGCCCATTCATCAACTCAAATGCTGCAGGATGGAATGTCTTTACATTCAAATAATTTTGTGCCATTAACATTCGATATGCACTTCAAGATAATAGGATAGCGGAGCGGAAAATAAGTTACAGTTTTGTAATAATTTATCGACATCCATACTTCGTCAATAGATGGCGCACTAGTTTCATGCAGGTAAGATTTATCGACATTAGGTTTTAAAAAAAAATTTTTTTTCGTGAATTTAAAAATGTTTATACAAAAAAAAAAAATTACGTGGTCGAATATCAAAAACATTATTTTTAATCCGTAAAAGAATGAATTAATTTAAATATTACTACATGAAACTGCATGGAATAAACAATATATATTAATGATAAAAAATTTATAAATATTAAAAAAAGGAATACCTTGATTTGATGATTGTTAAAAAGTATATTAGGATTATTACATGGAATTGCATGAAGAAACAATAATATATATTAATGTAAAAATTTATAAATATTAAATTAATAATCTTGATTTGAATGATGATTGAAAAAGAGTAAATAAATAATTTCTTGGAGGAAATTTGGACTGTTTAGTCAGATTTCAATATTTTGTACTGGGCATTTAATTCATGTCAGTAAGATCATGTAGTATTTTTTAATTTAAATTTTCATGATTCAGTTAATTTTCATCTACTTAGCACTGTAAATTAAATAGATTGATTTGAATATATCCTTAACTTGTAATTTGATGATTGTTAGAAAAGTGTAAATAAATAATTTGGAGGAAATTTAGACTGTTTAGTCAAATTTCAATATTTTTTGTATTGGGCATTTACTATTCATATCAGTAAGATCATATTTTTAATTTACCTCATGATTCAATAATTTTCACCATTGCTCTTAGCATTCAGTAAACACAGATTGATTTTAAACATATCCTAACTTGTAATTTGATGATTTGTTAGAAAAGTGTAAATAAATAATTTTGGAGAAATTTAGACTGTTTAGTCAGATTTCAATATTTTTGTACTGGGCATTTACTATTCATATCAGTAAGATCACAGTATTTTTTAATTTACCTTATGATTCATTAATTTTCATCTACTTAGCATTGTAAATTAATAGATTGATTTTTGAATATATCCTAACTTGTAATTGATATTGTTAGAAAAGTGTAAATAAATAATTTTTGTAGGAAATTTAGACTGTTTAGTCAGATTTCAATATTTTTTACTGGGCATTTACTATTCATATCAGTAAGATCATAGTATTTTTTAATTTACTCATGATTCATTAATTTTCATCTACTTAATAGATTGGATTTTGAATATATCCTAACTTGTGAATTCTCCTGGACATTGTTAGAAAGTGTAAATAAATAATTTTTGTAGGAAATTTAGAATCTGTTTTTAGTCAGATTTCTCAATATTTTTTACTGGGCATTTACTATTCATATCAGTAACATAGTATTTTTTAATTTACCCTCATGATTCATTAATTTTCATCTACTTAGCACTGTAAATTAATAGATTGATTTTGAATATATCCTAACTTGTAATTGATGACAGCAAAAATAAAATACCTTGAGGAAATCAGACAGTTTAGTCAGATTTCAATATGTACTGGGCATTTACTATTCATATCAGTAAGATCATAGTATTTTTTAATTTACCTCATGATTCATTAATTTTCATCTACTTAGCACTGTAAGAATTAATAGATTGGATTTTGAATATATCTAACCTGACCAAATTTGATGATTTAAAGTGTGGAAAAGCTGCAAATAAATAATTTTGGAGGAAAGTTTAGACTGGTGTTAGTCAGATTTCAATATTTTTGTACTGGGCATTTACTATTTCATATCGTAGCGTAAGATCATAGTATTTTAAATTTACCTTCCCATGATCTCATTAATTTTCATCTACTTAGCATTGTATAACTGGCACTGTTTTTGTGGTCCACTTGGAGGAAATTTGGATTGTTTAATCACATTTTCAATGTTTTATTGGGCAGTTTACCACTGAGATCAGTAAGATTCGTGATTTTCTTAATTTTTTACCTAATGATTCATTAATTTCATCTGCTTATATTGCTATTGATGGTACTGTTTTTCTGGTCTGGCATTAGAATGGTATCAAGTTTATCACATATTACAAAAAATAATCTAAGCCTAAAATCTAATATTGGTTGCCGGTTTCCTTGTTGTACCATATTCTAAGTGAAGGAAAAGAATGTATCAATGAATGAAAGAAAGAAAAAATGTATTTCGGAAAGTTAATATATGCAACGTTATCAAAGTATTATCAAGAAATCGATAATGATGCAGTATATGTTGAAGCCATTTTATATTATTGTTTATGATTTCACTTATTGATAGGATAGCTAAACTGCCACGATGTGCTTATGTCATTCCCTTTATAAAGATGTATGAAATAAGTAACATACCTGAGACACTTTTTCAAGGATGACTGTTCCATTTAGCTATCATACTAAAAATGTTTTAGTATCAAATACTTCAGTCATTCTACAGTAGTTCGATAGAATCGTCGTATAATAAGCTCACTGAACTATTTTATATCAAGTAGCCTCTTTAGTGACTAATGTTTCTTCTCATTTTTCTCTATTGGCAATTGGTTAGCGCTCTGGCTTCATGGTACCAGGCTTCAGATTCGAATCCTGGGCGTGGCATGGATGTTTGTTAGTGGTCCGGAATTGGGGCCTGAATGGCCGAGTGCGTCGAGAGCTTCAACGTTCGGTGCCACAGGCTTCGGGTTCGAATCCCGGCGGCTCCATGGATGTTTGTAGTGATTCGAATTCACTTTAAACTGTGGTCCCAGTCTCATATGATTGTAGGGTGTCAGTCAGACTTCTCAACTATATCATTCCCAAACAGTATAGGTGCAACTGGCTCTAGGCACAGTGATGTGGTTCGGAATCCACTTTGAACTGTGGTCCCGGTTTGTTTAGCCTTCGTGTGCGCAAGCAGAGAGACAAACCAAATGATGCCCTTCTTCTTTTGGGAAAAAACACTCTCGAATGTTATTGAGGAATTGACACTATTATTATCACGATGGAAAGAAGAAATTAAGCATTTTTGGAGGAATTTTTCTCACAGATAACTGCTCCAAGTTCATTCATATATTGGAGAAAACTCTAATTAGGCCCTCTGACTAGTGATGCAGGGCCTCTCTATCATGCAATCACCAAACTAATTCCCATAAATATGGGATTGTAGCTTAAGCCAGGGCGCCATCAAGAGATTCCATTTCCTTTTACATCCTGACAAGCTCTCACTCTACCATTGAGTGATTTTTAAAAAATAAAAATAATCAAAAATATTCCAGAATCATATTCCTAGCCATTTAATAACTGAAAGAACCTTTGTAAGTGTAAAAATTAGGGCAGTTTATGGAAAAAAAGAAATAGTTAAATGTAAAAACTTGAGTACTCCAAGATTCTAGTGAATATATAGTCAAAATTTCATTAAAAATAAAAATACTTTTGAAGTGACATAACTTAGCGCTTTCAAGATCAGAATTTTCTTTGTCCAAAGCCATTCCTTTGCCGGGAATATGTATATTCATAACCCTTTTTAAAAAGAAAAAGATTCCAGCTTTTTAACGTTTTAACCAAATATGCTTCTGCACTTCTCAAACAATCTCCCACTGGAGGCCGAGTCGCAGTCTCACTTAACGATTACGGCAAACAATTTCTTCTGTTCGGAGAGACTGCAGGTTTCCACTTGTCATCGACAGAATGTCCACAGAGCCGGAGGTTAGGATATCGACGTCGTCAGAGGCTTCTGTCGCCATCGATACTCCGAGGCTTGTCCCTGTTAACGAGAGTTTTTTACCGTGGAAGAAGCGGTGTGTAACGTGTAATCAAATCTTATTAACAGGAAAGCGTTCCAAAGACCTCGGCAGAAAAATTAGCTTTTACCTCAATGCTGCTGCCGGATAACAAAATAGTTAAAGGAGCTTTGAAGAATGTTTTGAACAACTTCAAGCTGAAACTTTTCCGTTAGTTTCCGAAAGTATTTATGGATTTATTTTTTTGTTTTCGGCTTTTCATGAATAGGAATGCGTAAAAGATAGGGGACATAACACTAAATGGATGCAGTGCTGGTTACATTGTGGTTTTAAAAGGATTTATTTTTAGATGGAAATACTCAAATGCAAGGGATTCACACGCACCCCCTGGGTAATGCAAATGTAGTACAGCAGCGCTTACCAGCGCATCCAAGACAGCTGTCAGCTGCATTAAAAACACAAATAGAAGGAAAAAAATGAAAGATTACCTTCGAAAAATTAAAAAGAATTAAATGGTTGAAGGCATTGAGATTTAAAGCACTTTTGATATTATCAAAAATTTTAAATTATGTTTAGGAAATAAAATGCTTTATAGCTTCGATAAACTTTAAATGCAGGAATTCCTGGCTATTTAGAGAACCTCTCAATTATTAAGCAGAATTTTCTCGTATTTCAATTTTAGTAAAGAAAGTGGTACTTACGTACAAACGGTACCTTACGGCGACAGACTTGGTTTTAAGTGTCGTCAGTAACAGCTACGGATTTGGCGGTTTTTGGTGGCGCCAATGTAACGGCGGCATTTGTTGAGTTTGACGCCATTTTGTAGTGCTACGAAATGCGTATTTGGGTTTGCCAACAGAACAAGATGCAATTTTGTTTTTCAGGAGCGAAATATTTTTCCAAAACAACGAAAAAAAAGACTGGGTTTTGAATCCAATGTTAAACTCTATATCGGCCTGTTTTCCACTGTGGAAATCCGTTTGACTACTTTGTGTTTAAATGAGGTGTAATTTGTGTTTTTAAATACAGTGTTTTTGAATTTGAAAGCGTTTTGATTTTAAATGAAGTGTTTTATATATATTTTTATTATTTGGAACAAAATTTTAAAAAAAAGTGTAGATTGGCGCCACTTAAAAACCGCCAACTCTGTAGCTGCGGTTGGCGCGTTTGCACTTTATTGGCGCAACTGTCGCCAAGGTACCGTTAATACGTAAGTACCCTGAAAAAGTTCCACACTGCAGTACAAAAATAAAGAAATAAAACATTTGCTGATAAGGAATTTTTTCATTATATACTTAATTTTTTTTTGTTTTAAATTTAAATGCATTCAAAATGTCTTCCATATTAGATATAATGTTAAAAATTCCCATTTAATAATTTTAATTCTATTTAACCTTTCAAAGCGTTTTTTAATTGAACTCAATCTATAAAACCGAAAATATGATTTGCACCTTTCATTAGTTCATTTTCACTCCCCCTATTGCAGAAAAGTCCTTCATAAATATTTTCACCATCTTTTTAATTTATCTGGCACCATGTATTTGTAGATATAGGCAACTTAAAAACTAAAAAAAAAAACTATAAATTTAATGAATGAATTAATATTTGAAAGGTACTTTACGTATTAACGGTACCTTCGCGACATACTTGGCGGTTTTTATGTCGCCAATCTAACGTCGCGATTCAACACAGGTTGGCGCGCGTGTGCTCTTTATTGGCGCAACTGTCGCCAAGGTACCTCGTTAATACGTAAGTACTGAAAAACTGAATTAGCATCCAGTGTCATCCACTACAAGTTCAAAAATGTATTTAGTTGAGTGGAGGAATAAAAGTATTTTATGAACGATTGAAAATTTGAACAAGATGTATATAGGAGAGTGTAATAGAAGGAATTGAAAAAATAAAAATCACAAATAAAAGTGTTCCAATGCCAGACAAAAAATTATGTTGCACTACCGAATCATATATTCTGAGATGCGCGGAGGAGTAATTTGTAGAAGATGTAAACGAATCGATTTGAAATCTGAATGGGAAGCAGCGTGGGGTGGACTAATTAATTGACAAAAAAAAGGGTGTGTTACAGTTGCTGGTATAAAAGCGAAGATGCATAGTTAATAGCGAGGCGACAAAAAATACCAGGTATCCATCAAGGCTCATCCGACGAAT
>BPLR01009331.1:0-28228 GCA_021605095.1 Caerostris extrusa | reverse complement strand
ATGTCCACTTGAAAAACTGCATCTTTTGCTGTACTTTAATTTTAAAAATAAATACGCTTAAAATGCAATATATCAAGCAGATCATATGATGCTTTCTGAAAATTAAATTTTGTAAATAACATAATAATTTCCTGTTTTGCTCCCTGAGTATTCAAAGACACAATTTAGAATGCCCACTCATATATGTAAATGTAATATGATTTTTGTAATAAATGTAAGATTGAAATATATAATAGACTTCAAATAAAAGTCCTTTGAATAAATTTATACTGCAATTTTGCTTCGGAAGTTGGTCGGAGTGATAAAAGGTTGTTTATTTTGTGAAATTACCCCTTTGAAGATGCTATAGTTATAAGAACAAGATTTGACATCTAGCTTAATGACAGTTAATATAAACAGGAATATGGTAACCCTCAACAATTACACTAATAGTTACAATTTTTTTTTTTATTATTCTTTGCATATCTGCCTTTTACATTCTTGTGATCACTTGAAATGAATTATTGAATTTTTAATGTTATATTAAATGTAAATATTTGGACAGCTAGTTCGTGATAGTACAATGAACATTGCATATATGATGCTGCTTTTTAAACAAACTTTACAATAAATGAAACAACTTTGTCCAATCAATGCAAGAGCAGAGTTCTATATTTCCAAGTCCAGATCAGACTCATCATAATGCTGGTCATCCAAATGAAATTGACATTAGCTATTTTAATAACTATTTATTTAATATAATCAATAATGTGTGTGTTTTTTTTAATGTAAATAGTGTCTCTTTCCCACAACTGTTCTTTTTATTATTAATCTCGAATCTATTGTGTCATCATTGCTACCGATCTCTGCCTTGAAACTTGCCTGCCACTATTAAACAAGGAACACTTCTTTCTGAATTCCCATTTTTAATGAAAACTGGCGGAAGGAAAGTGGAACTTCAGTAAGGCAAAGAGGTTCTCCAATGGGATACTCTTCCCCCTCTCCCCAATGATTTGATCATTCTTTGACATTTTATTGTTTTTGAATAAGTTGAAGTACCTTTTAGAATATTGTTTTCATGGTTTTATTATAGATAAATCTAAGACTCAATAAGAGAAGATTCCAAATTTATATTCAGGACTTGCATTCTCTGATGCATTTTAAAAAAAAAGTTAATTTTTTTTTTCGATTTGATTTGTATGAAATTTTCTTGGTTTCTACTTTTTCCGACAAAAAAAAAAAAAAAAAAAAATGCTGTTTGCTTTATATTGAACAGGGCTGTCTGTCTAAGCCACAAGCCCAGTTTGTAGTCGTGGTATTTTTTCAAACATGGAAAGTTACATTAAAATTGAGAATATTGTTGGATTTTTTTTTAGTTTCTAAATTTTTTAAAATAGAATAATTAATGTTTAAATAAATAATTTATTTAAAACATTAATATACATTTAATATTTTAATTTCTTTCTTATTACTGTTAATATAACTTTTTAACCTGCTCATTAAAAAAAGTTCTTGAATCAAAGCAATTTGAGGATTATTTGCATATTTATTTTATATTTTTTTGAAATTTTTTAAAAAAAAAACTAAAAGACTAGGTACTCTGTTTACAAAATTCTCTTAGTGAATGATTTTTTATAGCAAAGCTAAATGCAGAAAATTTCAGAGAAAACAGTTTTACTTGTTAATAATACAGCTATGAAAAAAATTGAATTTTTTTCTCTGAATATCCCGATCAATTTTTCATAAATTTGTTTCCAAATGTACTCATGTCATAGGAATATCTAAGAGCTTTTAAATTATTTATTAATTAATATTTTAAAACATTTTTCACATCTCATTTTTAATTTACTCTTAGTTATTTATTATTAAGTATTGGTTTTAATATACTAGTAGGTTAGAAATAAATTCTATGATATAATGACTTTTTTGCAAAAAATTAGAAAAGGGATTAAATGCTTTCTTATGCAAGATAATTTAAAAGCATTATATTAATGTGTAGGGCAGAAATTTTAAAAAGAAAGTTTCAAGATTTTTTTTTTTTAAAGCAAGAAAAATGCATAATCACAAATGCAAGTGTAATTAAGAAGAAAAAAAAAGTAAAAGAATTAAATAAAAAAAAATAATTAAAATGTCAACATTCTGTTTTTTAATTTTTAATATTAATCAATTTTCCCACTGTTTTATAGTATTTCTCAAAACAGTTTGTTACTAAAGTAATTTAAAATTTAATTGCCTTTTGTTAAACTAAAATATTGATATTATTCATTGAAGCTCATTATAATACTGTAGTTTTATCTATTTTTAGATATCATTAATTTAACTATGATCTTGAAGTTATTAATAAATTAATTGATAATGATATAATTTTTGAAATTAGGTTGCAAGTTATTTTTTAGAAAATTTATGCTACCTTGAAATCAAATAATTTTTAACTTTAATTTCAGAGTTTATTAATAAACTTATTATTTATAAAATATTAATCTATAAGTTTCTAAAAATAAGCATTTAAAAAACATTTGCAGTGGATTATTAATATGAAAATCATTTATACTTTTATAATGCTACTAATTTTCTTCTTGTTTATATATTATTTACTAACTTGATAAGTATTTGAACTTTTTAAGTTACTGTAAATAAAGGTAAAATGTCTATGAATGCATTACCTAAAATTTTAATTTTTAATTTAAAAAATAATGTAGATTCTGAAATAAGTTCATAATTATTTTCAAAAAGGGTACCCATGTCATTGATTATTAATAATTATGACTACCAAGCTAAATTTTGGATCAATTAAATGAAGGAAATCTGCAGTTTTCTTTTTTTCTTTTTTCTTTATGAAATTAATATATTTTCATTTTTTGATATTTAAAATTTCATTTAAATAAGTACAAAATTTTGAACACTGAATGAGTAATTTGGGAAGTAATTCTTGATATTAGTTTAATTCAATCAATCAACTTTAGTATTTAGTAATCCATTCTTTTCCTTTCTTATTTTTATTACAGTATTCTTATTAGAATAAAGCAGAAAAAGAATAAACAAAATCCCAAATTTGATCTCAATTTTTCCTTTAACAATACAAGAAAAAAATTAGTCATTTCAGTTGTAAAGTGTTTTATTTGTATAAAAATAATATATTTTCTTAACTTTAATGCACTATGGCTTAAAGTTAAAATAGATTTGCTTCTATTATGTTAGAACATTAAATAAGCTGATTAATGCTATAAAAATAATTTATTAATGAATAAAACTTGTATTAATACTATAAAACTTAAAAATTAATTACTTTTTAAGTTGTAAACATTGAAAATAACACTGTTTTAAAAAAAAGAATTATTCTGAGACTTTTGTTTTATAACCTTTATTAATTTGAAAAAAAAAAAAAAAAAAAATTCAAATTTTTTTTTTTGATTATTATAATAATTATATTTTGTCAAATCAAATATTTTGTTCGTGTTAAAACATTTTATATTTAAAATTTCTTGATTTTATTATTTTTCTTTTTAGGATGCTTCGATTTTCTTAAGGATATACTGAAATGCACTTATTCCAAAGACTCATCTGTATACCAAAGAAGCTGTATTTTTTGATTGAGACATTTCTAAATTTTACTAAGATTATGGGTCCTAATTTCAAATGGGAATCTTTCAAGGTTTGGGGAGAGAAAGAGCGTATAGAATTTGTTAACTATTGCCAAAGTATGCTTGAAAAATTCCAAGGTACTAGTCTGACATCAGGAAGTGAACCAAAGGACTTGAATTTTGTATTATATGAATTATGCAAGAGTTGTGTGAATGGTGACATATCAATAGAAACCACAGTTTCAGCTCTGAATGAAATTCTGTCTTTACATCCTGAGATACCATCATTGATTGCAGATATTTTATGTGTACTGGACATTGAAACTCAAAGCTCAGAACTTGGACAACAAAATCGAAAGGTTTTTCAGTCTTTTTGCGCTTCTGTAACAACAAGATTGTGCCAGAGTTCATATTGAAAGAACGCTTTAGAATTTGAAACCTTGGTGATGCAGGTATCATGAAGTTACTTCGGAAATATACAAACAAAATTTATCAAAACAAAAACGAGATTGTTTTATAAACAAATAAAATATAATTTGTTTCGAGAAGAAAATGAAGGCTATTCAAAATTGATTACCGAATTGGATATTCCTAATGAGCAAGAACCTAACGAGACCATTCATTAAAAGTTCTTCAATCTTTGATTGGTTGTTTTAATTTAGATCCAAAACAGAGTTTTAGATGTGATCTTGGAGTCTTTTGAATGCAAACCAAACTATTCAAACTATTTTTGTCAATTGCTACATTCATATTTTTGGATCTTCAGACACAATAAGTCAGGTGATTGGTTTTAAGTTTGGCTTTTTTATCAAAATGATGGGTCAAAAGAAACTCCTACTTCTTTTTATATCGTAGCAGCTAGTCTTTTGAAATCAAATGTCATTCAGTTAAATCAGTTATATTCACTACTTAGGCCAAATGACAGCAAAATTGCTGAAGAGCATCAGCAAGAATTGATGGAGCTCAACTGTATATCAAGCAATTAAACAGTCTTTCCACTAATCCAGCCAATACTGATTCAAACAAGGATAGCCCCAAAACAGACAGCAAAATAGAATTTGAAGATAACCAGAAATTAGGTTTACTTGCTGCTCTAATTGATATTGGTGATTGGGAACATGCTCACCAACTGATAGGCTGTTTCCCAAATTATTATGCTACATCTCATTCATTTATTGCTAAAAAACTTTGTTCCTTAATCCATATACTTATTGATGATTTTTATAAGAAGCATAGTTTTACTCCTCATGTTAAGTCCATTGTACCATTGGTTTCTGACCCATGTTTAGATATTAAAAAAAGTTGAAAACTTCACTGATTTATTTAATACTGCCTTTGAAATGGTTCTTATCTTAGGGCCTCACCTACATATAGATCCAGTTCTGATGGCAAAATAATTCGTTTGTCTCGATATTGGATGAATTCTAAATCAGAAGTTCCAGAGTATGGCCTTTCTGCTATTTCAAATGTAATGGATGAATGCCTTTTACCTTCTCTTTCTTTATTGGAAGGCAATTGTTGCATAGCAGAAGATGTGTGGAGTCTGCTTAAACTTTTCCCATATCAGAGTCGATATACATTCTATTACAATTGGAAGACTACTACTAATGCTTCTCATCCTATGCTGATAAAAGTTAAAGGTGATGTTCTTAAGAGGTTGAAATACATTATGAAGCGTTTGAGCAGAGAAATGTTAAACCCTCTGGCCGACAGATAGGTAAATTAAGCCATAGTAATCCTGGCTATATTTTTGATTATATTTTGTCACAAATCCAAACATGGGATAACCTTATTGTCCCTGTCATTGATTCTTTGAAATACTTAACATCAGTGTCATATGATGTCCTTGCTTGTTGTGTTATTGAAGCTTTGGGAAATTCAGCAAAAGAACGAATGAAGCATGATGGTACAAGTATATCACTATGGCTTAGCAGTTTAGCCAATTTTGGAGGTGCAGTCTTTAAGAAGTATCCAATTGATATTTCTGGTCTCCTGCAGCATGTTGCTAATCAGCTTATTGCTGGCAAAAGCCTTGATTTATTGATTTTGAAAGAAGTTGTGCAGAAGATGGCCGGCATTGAAGCATCTGAAGAAATGACAGCTGAGCAGCTTGAGGCTATGACTGGTGGTGAGTTATTGAGGTCTGAAGGAGGTTATTTTAATCAGATGAGAAATGTTAAAAAATCCTCTCAGCGCTTAAAAGAATCTCTTCTTGATCAAGATCTTGCTATTCCACTTTGTTTATTAATGGCTCAACAAAGAAATTGCATTTTGTACCATGAAAGTGATAACAGCCATGTCAAATTAGTTGGGAAATTGTATGATCAATGCCAAGATACTTTAGTACAATATGGTAGTTTTTTAGCTAACAATTTGAACATGGAGGATTATGCCAACAGACTTCCACCTGTCTCAGCACTTATGACAGAATATTCTATACAAACTGATGTTGCTTTCTATTTGTCTAGACCGTCTCTAAATCATATTTTAAATTCAAAATTTGAAGAACTCCGTAAGCAGGATAAAAGTATGAAAACTTTGACTACTCCTCAAAGTACCAAAAAATACATTGAAGTCGCGTTAATTCTATAATGGCTCCAATTGTTCAGTCTGTGAAATCTAATCAAATGCATAAAAAGCATGGGAAGATTTAAATCCTAATTTTTATGTGACCTTCTGGTCCTTGTGTATGTATGATCTCTCTGTACCAACCAGTGGTTATGAACGAGAGGTAAATAAATTAAAAAGCTTGCTTCAGAATGAAGAGAACAAGGATGCTGGTAAGAAGAAGAAAGAGCGAGAAAGGTGTGATGCACTAATTAACAAGTTGGTAGAAGAAGAAAAATTGCAACAAGAGCATTGTACCCGTGTCATGGCTCGATTAAACAGTCAAAAAGATAGTTGGTTTCATTCAAATACTGCAAAAAATGAGACGATTACCCAATTTCTCCAACTCTGTTTATTTCCTCGCTGCATTTTCACTCCAGTAGATGCCATATACTGTGCAAAATTTGTTTATCTTGTCCATTCTATGAAGACCCCTCATTTTTCCACGTTGCTTTGTTATGATCGTGTGTTTTGTGACATAACTGTAACATTGGCTTCACTGACTGAAAATGAAGTAAGCCGTTATGGACTTTTCCTCAGCTCTATGCTAGAAACTGTCATGCGATGGCACAGTGATAAGGCAATATTTGATAAAGAATGTGCTGATTTTCCTGGATTCATGACTAAATTCAAAGTTGCTGATAAGAATGGGGATTCATCCGTTGATCATGTTGATTATGAAAATTATCGCCATGTATGTCATAAATGGCATTTTAAAATAACTAGATCAATTGTAAAGTGTTTAGAATCAGGTGAATTTGTTCCAATTCGGAATGGCCTCTTATTACTAAGAAAAATAGCACCTCAGTTTCCCAAAATAGTTGGCTTGGCTGGAGCTCTCGAACGTCGCATTGAAAAATTAAAAGCGGAAGAAAAAGAACGAAGGCAAGACTTGTATGTCTTAGCCACAGGCTATGCAGGCATTTTGAGAAATAAGAAATCTTACCTTGTTCCAGAAGAAGAATTTCACCATAAAGAAGAAACTCGTAATTCTGCTTCAACTGTTGTTCCAAAAAATAATGTGGTAGCTAAAGTTGAAAAGCGAGAAAATGAAAGTATTGTTGATGCCCCCAAAGAACGAAATTCAAAAGCAGATACTAAGACTGAATCCAATCGCAGCAAGTCTGGCTCCTCTGAGCGACCATCTTCTTCACCTTCATATTCTCAAAGCAGAAGATCAGCCTCTCGTGCTGAAAACGAACAGAATGGCTTGGAAAATAACAACCGAGTAAAAGTGATTAGAGTTAAGGAAGAAAAATCTGGTTCTGATAGCACAAGTCCTGTTATGAGATCTAACATAAAAAATGATGTTGAAAGACAAGTCACTCTGAAAGAAGACAAGCGCAGGGAAGAACGGCAAGTTACCATGGTTGATCGAGATGCTGCTGATTCAGGACGAGATTCTCATTCTTATCGTCGTTCTGCTGCAGATACCCTAGATATTGATCGAGAGCACAAGCGCCGTAGAACTGATGGGCCTTCTTCTAGAAGCCCTCGGGAGCTATCGGATAGAGAATTGCGCGGTACTGATGAAAGAAATGGTAGTCGTGAGAAAGTTTCTGTGGAAAAGTTGCATAAAGAAAGTGAAGGGAATTCAGAAAAAATAAAGAAAGAGAAAAAGACCAGTCGAAAGCGTGAGTACCCTGATGAAAATCCAGCTGAACCACGGCGTCGACGTCAAAAGGCTGACAAGGATGATGATGAATCTGGGAAGCGTTCAGTAGATAATGATAGAGAAGTAAAGTCACGCCGTGAGGATAAGTCTCCTCTTATGTATGTGTTGAACTCTGATAGAAGAGCTGACAGAGAGGATAAAAAGCATCGTTCAGCTTCTTCAGGATTGAAAAAGAGATCTTGAAAAGTACAACATTCCACCCATTTCTTTGTCCATAACTAATTTTCATATGTAACACTTAGACTTTTTACTTGCTACATTTTGTATTCTGCAAGTTTCAAAGAGGGACAATTTATAAATACCATCAAATATTTCAAATCATTGATACTTGTTTTGTTGAGATTAGAAGTGATGTGCTCAATTATTTTTATAGCAGGAACATTGAAAGAACATTGTTAGAATTTTGTATGTCTCATTCAAGTCACTTGGGAAAAAATGATGAAGATGTTTTCTTAAAAAAAAATTTGAACATATGTACATGAAATCATAAATTAATGTTTTTTAGAAGGTTCTCTCCATCAAGAAAGATACTTTTCATTGACTGTTTTGCTGACTGGATCGTGAGAGCTTGAAGAATATTGCTTTATGTAATCAGTCACGTCGTAATGCTGAATTGTGATATTTATTTTCTGCAGATAAATGTTTTCTATTACTTTCACTCATCTAAGAATTTGATGGAAGAAAATTTCCATTGATTTTTGTTTAAAATTTAACTGACCTGCAATACTATTTTTTATTCTTTTATTACATTTTCATCACTATTAAAAAATTTAATAAAAAAAAATATGTAACATTGAGAAAAGTATTGAGGCCTTTTATGTTTTGTATGTCATATTAAAAAGATGAGTGTACACTTTCTTTGCAAATTTTGAATATGTAAGATGTGATCAAAACATTGTATAGGAACATTGATTGTATATCACAATCAAACAAGTTTTAAATAAGTTTAAATTTAATCTTTTTTTTTTATTGCATTTAAATGTGATTTTTCTCTGAAAAATTTTGTCAATGCTGTTATAGTTTATCTACCTGTATGCAACAAAACCAAAAGTAAAAAAGAAAAAAGAAAAATTGAATAAAAATATTTAAAAAAAAAAAAAATATTATTAATGAGATTATTTTTGTTTAACTTTACTTTATAAATAAAATGTTTTCAGTAATAAAATGAGTAATTTTTTTTAGATAGCTGGTTTTTATATATGTATATATTTGTCTTATTAAAAGGATTAGTGTACTATTATCATTGTAAATCATCGATAAGTAAGATATAATTGTAAAATTGTTTTGATTTAAATGCTTGGAAATATAGAACAATTTTAACTTTCTTAAATTTTTTGATCACATCATGTACACATTTTTTATATACATATTTGTGTTTTGTTTCTTTACTAAACAATTGCTTAGTATAATATTTTGATTGATGCTGGAACATAATATATGCTCATGATTTGAAAATATGTGCAACTTTCCTGAATAATTTACATGAGCACATTTTTAACATCATTTGTAAGACATTCTTAAAAGAATCTGCCATGTATTGAAGTATTTACTCGAATCACTAGCAGTATGATACTTAGTTCATTTGATAATTTGCATTTAAAAAATTTAAGCTTTCTTATTTTAAAAGATCCCTGTAATTAAGATTTGTACATTGGTGTAAATATTGTGAATCATTTTATTCATTGTATAATTCACAGCATTTATGAACCTTCAATTATTTGAATACATTAGTCATACTTAAAGCAATTCGCAATTCTTAATGAAGTATCATATGTGAAGTTCCTAATTGATATGATTATTGTTAGTTGAAAAAGAATTTTACAAAAAAATTGATTTATATATGTGATTAAATAATGATAAAAAAAAATTAAATTTCATTTGGATTTTATATAAGAAATATATTAATTGTTTCATTGCCTTTGTTGTTAAATAATGAGAGTGAAGTGCCTTATCTGTAAAAGAAAATACCCTGTTTAAAAATAATAATGAGAAAGTTCATTGTCTTAGTATTATTAATGTATTCTTTTAGATAATAATTAGTTAATAAGAGAAATCACAATGTAATTTTATCTACAAAAAAGCCTTTGAGAGTTGTACAAAATTGTAATTCATACCATGTGGCCTCTTGTGAAAAAAAAAAATTGCTGTTAGCTTTGTGCTTTTGGAGCTTGTTTGGCCTGTCTTCATGTAAACTGATTCAATTGTGAACTTTTGATGCATATAAACCATTTGCAAATTGTGAATAAAGATTTCATCTTTCTATCATGCATTTCGTATTGTCCACTTTTGAACAGAATACAATTTTATGTTCATTTGAAGCAATTAAAATAGCTTTTTACATTTTATCTTTATTGCTGTATTTCATAATACACTGTGCGATATGCATTTGAATCGTCTTTTCAAATAATCATTTTTTTTGCGGTTGAGAATCATTAAATGGATAAATATTGTCTATAATATGGACATGTCCTTATAAACTAAATATACACTGTAATGATTTTAATACTCAATAAGATTCATTTGCTTGATTTATAAGAAATACAAAAATTAGCTATTTCTCAATATTCAATTGATCGGTTATGTTCGTATTAAATAACAATGTACAAAATTTTATTATCTGTTAAATAACTGAGTAATAAATTTGCAATATTTTATAGAAGTCAATTTTTAAATATAGATTGCAGTAAGTTAAATTGCAATGCAATTTGTTTACTGTAAAACAGTATTTTAGAAATATTTGCTAAATCTATTAAAAGCTTATCAATAGATTATTTATAATGAAATAATATTTATTTTCGAATCTACCAAAATGAAAAAGTAAGAAGCCATAAATTTCCGTACATTAGTTGGATTCTGTTAATTTTTTTTCATTAATTTTAACATCATTGATATTTATTCTATATATGTGACAGTATAAATAACTGCTACTAAACCTAAAAATTCAAATTGCAACAGCTAAGCTATTTTTAAATCGAAATATCTTTCTCAAAGTAATAAAAACAGAAAAATTATATGCCAGAACTAAAGCTTAAAAAATTGTAGCCCAAAATTTTTAGGAACTTAAATTCTTTTTTAAAAGGAACTTCAATTGAAGGATGAATGAAATTCTCCGCTGCAAAGCAGAAATATGTTTACTGTATTGAATCCAATGTCTGGTCTGGGCCCATTAATTGTTATGCCATTTTTTAAAATAACAGGAGCATAAATGAATATATGTGAAAAGAAAAATATAGAATTTTAAATAACATTGTAAATAAAAAAGAGAAAATCTGAAAGTAGATGAGTTGCTAACAAGTGGGGCTTATCATATTTGTACTTCATACAGAGATTAGGAAGGGAACTTAAATGAAAAGTATTGAGAACATTTCTATTGTCAGATAAAGCATTATAAATCTAAGAACAGAATTTCCAGTAAAAGCGACGGAATCATAAATTTTTTTTTTTTTAAATATTGAAAATAAATTATCTAATACTTGGTAGGGTCCAGGGATTTTCTAATATCCTCGATTTTGAAGTACCGTGCAGAATTTGTTATCATTTGAAGAACTTAATTTTCAAGTCTTTAAATGATTTCCATGTTTGACTTGGCTGCAGAGCCCCGAACTGGACTAGAATATGGGATACATAATGATGAGTTTTTTTTTTTATTAGGGATAGGAAGTTTAGACTTTTTACAGATGAGTGGATAAAAATATTGAAAATGGAACTGTTCCAAGTTTTTTGTAATCTTAAATTATTTATATGTGAGGGCAGAGCCCCGAATTCTAGCATATGGGATACAAAAAGTAATTTTTTAAGTGCCTAATTTGTAGAGGGACCAGTTAACAATGTTATTGAAAATTGTGATGCTAGGATAGGTAATTTTATTATGCATAAAAAGAATAGCTTTCGTTTTGTTAGTATTTAATAAAATTTTCTGTTTAGTCAATCAATTTTTAAGAGAGATGTATTTTTTTAAGTATGGAGTGATGTAATAGGAATTTTTATTTTAGCAAAGGAGTGCAGTGTCATTGGCGCAGAGTGTAATTTCAATGTCAAGAATATTAAGCTATTATAGAGAAAATTTCTTAAAGAAGATCCCTGAGGGATTCCAGCTTAAATATTTGTGATTTTAGAGTCGACTTTATTTACCATTAGTAACGAACTATCTATCAGTAAGATAGGAGTGAATAGAAAAAAATAGAAATGGCGGAAAGTTAAAAGTGATAAGTTTATAGATGAGTTCATCAATTCATACTCTTAAAAACTCTGATCACATCAAGAAAAATCGCTGCGGAGTCAAATTTAATTGCAAAACTCTAAAAGAACCCCGGTAAATAATTTTGAAATTGCAATACTCGTGTCGCCATCTAGTTATAACAGGTGTTACTAAATTCTTTTCCCCCTAATTTTCTCAATTGCACATTTAAATATATATTATTTTTCCAACAAAAAAATTTCCGTTTCTTATATGCCCGATGCCAACATTAATTTTTTTCTTAATTACATAATAATAATGTTATAAATAAAAATAAATATGCAGCTTTTAAAAAAAAAAAAATACTCCTAAATGTTATAAATACATATAAAATATTTTTCTAAATATGACTAAGTTTAAAATGTAAACCGAGAATTAAAAAAATTTAAATTTAAATTTACAATGGGTTAATTCTACAAGAAAAGGCTTTCCTTTCAACAAAACTTATTTTACTGCACAATATAAAGATGATGTGGAACTAGTTATTATTTGATTTCCCATGTAAATAAGCTTTTTATTATCAAGGATATAAAAAATTTATTAATAAATAATTCATTGCATAAATTTTACAATATGTAATGGAAAATTTTATAATTTAAGAAATAAAAAATAAAATATATTTATATGTTTATATATCCATTATAAAATATAACTAGCATATATTTTTAATAAATATATTAAAAAAATTTTTTTTTGATATAAATAAAATTTTTTTTGTTAAATATCCATTACACCCATATTAAAAAACAAAAATATGGTGCAATAAAAAAATGAGAATATAATGAAATGGTTGTATAAAAAAAGTTTTATAAAACGAACAATAAAAATTTAATTCCTATTATCATTTCAAATATTACCATTTATTTATTATATTTTATTTAATAAAAATAAATGCTTTTATTTAATTAAAATATAATAGAAATATTTTTTTGATTTCGGCTACTCACCAAATAAATTAGTAATAAATTCAGATAATTTTTGTTTTTAAGTTCTAAGAAATACGAATACACAGGCAAACTCTTGCCTTATATAAATAGGATAATTCAAAAACTCATCTAAATAAGGAAAATTTCGTTTTACAATCCAATGGTGCTAGATCACTTTGTCATTGAACGTACTAAGATTAATTTTGCAGCTCAGAAGGGTTGGTTGGTAATATGAATTAATAATTTCAAAAAACTAAAAAACACGCTTTTAGAGTTAATCAAACTAAAAAGTAAAAAATAATTGTTAACATAAGAATTAAATGCCTGACGAGAAAATGAATGACACTGTTCTAAAAGCGTGGGGTGCTCGATATCAATCGTTATAATTTTTCACTAGTTTCATTCCGAAATGCAGAGTTAGTTTAAAAATATCATACAAAGCACCCCACGCTTTTAGAACAGTGACATTCATTTTCTCGTCAGTCATTTAATTCTTATGTTAACAATTATTTTTTACTTTTTAATTTGATTAACTCTGAAAGTGTGTTTTTTAGTTTTTTTAAAACTATTAATTTATTTTTTAGTTTGATTAACTTCTAAAAGCTTGTTTTTTTCAACTTTTAATTTATTTTTTTTACTTTTAGTTTGATTAACTCTAAAAGCGTGTTTTTTTTTTAAACATTAATTTATTTTTACTTTTTAGTTTGATTAACTCTAAAAGTTTTTTTTTTTTTTAGTGTTTTTAAACTATAATATTTAAATGAGGTCCCGGTACAGAGGACTGGTTCTTACAATAATTTGTGAGTAAAACAAAGGCTAAATGCGAATATGTCAGCCAGCCAGGATTCGAACAGAGAATCTCCTAATCAGGAGCGTTATCCGTTGTGCCGCTGTCCCACGTAGGGTTGAATGTCTGAAAGATGACTGTAAATGTTTCTTTGCAGCTTAAATAGTTTGTATGAGGAGAAACAGATCTTCAAGGGGAAAAAGTGATGCGGCGATCAAGATGACTTTTCAAAGGCTGTGTGTTAAAATAAAGTCACTAATCCTGGCGATCCTAATCCTGATGAGATAATAAACTTCTCAAACTATTTTAGTGTCATCGGTCTAATAAAAGCGTATTAAAAAGAAAAGGCTGCCTTTCACAGTGCTCTCTAAATGTATTAGAATTTGTAAGTCCTTCAGAGCGACACTAGATGGCGCCACGATTTTTGTAAGTTCCGTCCTGGATTCTGTGCAGAATTGTAGCTGTGGAAGTGCTAATCTAATCTTATATACTCTGTAAATGAAATTACGTCAGTCTTACTGATAACAAAACTACAGAAAATAACAATGTAAAATATATAACGAACATAGAAGAAAATTTTGTACTGGAAACTCGAACACGCCATGGAGGAACTTCTTAAAAAAAAATAATAATAATAAAATAAAATAAAATAATAACGTTTTTCGACACACAAAATGATCGAATAGAAAAAAAACCAACAAATTTCTAATGCAAATTCAAGGTGCCGTTAATACGTAAGAATTTATTATTGATATTTAAAAACGTGTTCTACCAATGAATTTTAATCATTCTGTATGGACAGTCCAGTTTTGAAACATGTGGCCGAAAGTTCGTCTGTCCTTTGATGTGCGACAAAAATCAGACACCATACCGAGCGATAAGTCTGCTCCCCGAAAGCTGCCAAACAAAATAAAATGCGTTGCAATTTCTTCCCAAACTACAGCATACAAGTTGTATGTGCGAGGCTCAAAATATTCTCTTGTATAATGTGGACATGGCTTATACCAGGGATGGGCAAACCAAGTCACAATGGAAAATTTCATCAAAATTAAAAAAATCTCCAAAAGTCCCCAACAAAGGATTAACAAAATTTAAGAAATACTAAAAATTTAGTATCCTCTTAAATTAAAATTATAAAGCTAAACTATATTTGAAAAAGAGTAGAATTTAATCGAAAAACTGCATGAAATGAACGAGCCTGATTCGAAATAATTTTTAATTGATTGATTCAAATTATTTAAAACTAAATAAATAAATCGTCATGAAAACAAAAGTTATATCAAGTTCTCCAATTCAACTGTGATACAGGAGAACAAAAAAATTATTTTAATGTTAACTAGCAGAAATGACTTGGCTTTGTCCGACTATATAAAATAAAACATTTTAGCTTTGGAAAATTTAATTAGGAAAAATATTGATTAAAAATGCAAATTAAAGTTCGAAAAAAAGAAAAAAAAATTAATCAAAGCAATTATTTATAAATATAGAAGAATAATACTATTATAAATATAGGAGATTTAAAAGACTAAGGGAATTAAAAAATAAGTAATATAAGAAAAAAATTTTAAGGTTTTCCTACTTTTTTCACTCTATTGCAGAAAAATTCTTTATAAATAATTTTCATTCATTGTTTTAAGTATCTGGCGTCATGTATTGGTAGATATATGCAACTTAAATCTAAAAAAAAGCTAAAATTAATTCATTAAACTTAATGAATGAATTAAAAATTTTATACCATTAAATTAGTTACCGTAGAACGTCCGTTAGCTTTTCTCCCTAAAAGCGTAGAATGCTCATAGGAAACAATAAAGTTTTTGCATACCGTATTTTGGACGTCCGTTAGCTTTTTCCCCTAGCGCGCATGCTCATAAAAACAATAGAGAAATTTTGCATACCGTATTTTGGACGTTTAACTTTTTCTCCCTAGCGCGCATGCTCAACTGGGGAAGAACAATAAAGTTTTTGCATACCGTATTTTGGACGTCCGTTAGCTTTTTCTCCTAGCGCGCATGCTCATAGGAAAAATGAAATTTTTGCATACCGTATTTTGGACGTCCGTTAAATTTTTTCTCCCTAGCGCGCATGCTCATAGGAAACAATAGAAGTTTTTGCATACCGTATTTTGGACGTCCGTTATTTTTCTCCCTAGCGCGCATGCTCATAGGAAACAATAGAGAGTTTTTGCATACCGTATTTTGGACGTCCGTTAGCTTTTTCTCCCTAGCGCGCATGCTCATAGGAAACAATAGAGTTTTTGCATACCGTATTTTGGACGTCTGTTAGCTTTTTCTCCCTAGCGCGCATGCTCAGTTTCCTATGAGCATGCGCGCTTAAATCTCCTAAAATTAATTAACGTACGGTATGCAAAAATTAATATTTGAAAAACTGTATTAACATCAGTGTCATCCACTACAAGTTCAAAAAAATGTATTTGAACTTGAGTGGATGAATAAAAAGTATTTTATGAACGACTGGAAATTTAAACAAGATATATATAGGGAGAATGTGAGCTAATAGAAGGAATTGAAAAAAAAAAAAAAAAGAAACATTGCTGATCGTTTTCTATTATATGTACATTATCTCTATTTACATATTCACTAAATAAATAATATAGCTCTAATATATATATTTTTTTTGTTCTAATGCATCTGGCAAACACTAATTGGTCTGGGATGCCTTAAGGTAAGCGCTGCACAGACGTTACTCACTTTGCATTATCCAGGGGCGTGCGTCACTTGAAGATAAGCCACGGACGTGGAGTAACAATTCCGCAACGCTCTACGTCCATTAGAAAAAAACCTACTTTTAGCCTTTTTTTTTTTTAATAAACTAGAAATATATTAAACTTCAACATTTTACCATTTTAATTTCAAGAAAAAGTTTAAAGACAAATGAAAAAAATATAAAGAAAGAGAGCACCAACAGAAGTCGTAGATACAAAAATAAGATTTTTGTTTAATTAAAAAAAAAAAAAAAACAAGAATTTTGGTCATAAGAGCTGCACAGACGTTACTCATTTGCATCACCCAGAGAGCGCAAGCAACTTGAAGATAAGCCACGGACGCAGGGTTGTCCCCGCAAAGCTCTACGATCCTATTAAGGCCGGGACCTACGGTTTAAAATGGATTCTAACCACTACACATCCATGGCACCGCCGGTACTCGAACCCGAAACCTGTGTACCGTATAGCTTAAAGCTAATAAGTTATATATAAAATTCTACTTATATATTAAAATATAAAAAATTATTCTGGCTAAGGTGGTCACATTAATGTGATATATATATACACTATGTGGAAGAAAGTGACTATAAAATAAACCCATATTTATTAAAATTAAACATTTTTGCCATTTTAATTTCATGCTTTTCCTCTAAATTAGCCGTAGTGGCAAGAGGAATTTCGACCAAATGAAAAAAGTTCCATAGTTCAGGCTTGCTTTTGGGGAGAGGGGTGCAGGCCAACAGACGTCCAATTACAAAAATTGGGTTAAGATCAGGCTTTTGCGTTTAACGTTAAAAAAAAAACATGGCATGTTGCAATACCAGCAATCATTTATTGCCCACAAGGTAGGAAGGACATGATTGTCGAGAATATCACAGTATCTATCGGCATTCATCGCACCATCAACTTTCACCAGTGGTCCAGCCCCATACCAGGAGAAACAGGCCCATACTATCAATCCTCCTCCACCAAACTTTACAGTTGGGACGACACACTGGTCTTCTCCTGGTAAACGCCATACCCAAACACGTCCATCGGAACGGAAAAGGGTAAATCGAGACACGTCACTCCAAAGGACGCGTTTCCAGTCATCCAGAGTCCAAGTACGGTGGTCTTTGACCCATCGAAGGTGCGCTTTCTTGTTGGTTTTCGTAATCAAAGGCTTATGGGCCGCCGAACGTCCAGTGTAACCTAACTTATGGGCCTCGATACGAAGAGTCTTGGTCGAAACTGCCACACCTGTGGCTTGTCTAAATTCATTAGCGATGTTATCCATGGATGTTTGGCGGTTACTGAATCTCCCTGCCGATCACCCGCCGGTCCCTGCTGGTGAGAGCGAGGTCGTCCACTTCGGGGTTTGTTTTGACAGTGTCCCTCAGTCTTGTAGCGACACACAACACGTGCTACAGTTGATTTTGAGCAACGGAGACGGATATCTCCCCTAATCGAGACCTTGGCAAGATGCTCCAACCAACACACCTTTCCGAACTCAGACAACTCTTCCCGTGGCGGCATCTTGACAAAAACAACTCTTGTCGACTCCACATAGTATTTATAGAATATGGCAGACATGTGATACCTATTATTGCGCATGTGTCGCTGTTTTGTCGACTTTTCTACTTTTCGAGGTGTGTCCCGTCAATTTCTTCCAGATAGTGTATATATATATCACATTAATGTGACCACCTGTCAAAAGCCAGAATAATATATAATTTATTATACATATACATATATATACTATAATACATAATATAATATATATATATTATATTATGTATTATATATTATAATTTTTTTATATTTAATTTATATATAATATCACACGTTGACGTCGAAAGTAGGTGGGGGTCACATTAATGTGACTGGACTGTGTGTATATATAAATATGTACATAACGCTAACTGTTATAGTTTTAAAGTTATACTGGAACATATGTACACACACACACACACACACACACACACACACACACACACACACACACACACACACACACACACACACACACACACACACACACACACACACACACATATATATATATATACATACATATACATGTACGTGTGTAAATGTTGTTAGATAGATAGACTATAAGACATTAATAGATATGAACAGGCCATGTTTTCAGGCATTGACTTCCTGCAATAAAGGTTTGTAACCATGCTTCCTCCTACAAACCGGCAGGAGCGCCCTTCCGTGGCCTTTGAAGAAATGGTCAGTCAAACTCGAGATTCTCATTTGGGAGGAAGTACAGTGTAATCTGCGCTCTCGCTGTGAAAGTTTAGTTTATATTCTCTCATCCCAGAGGAAATATTAACGCATCCTGCTTATTAGTTAGCCTAGAGACTCTCACCCGGAGAGGGAAGTATATTTCGCGCACCCTGTGCATATCTGAGTATCGGGTTTGTGGCTTAGAAGTGGAATCCTTCCGCGAATCTATAATTATATGTCTTCAAATGTGTTAAATATTGTATGTCTCTAATTGTGTGTGTGCTGATGAAGCTGTGAGTTTTCCAACCTGTGCCTCAAGTATCTCAACCCAACCACACCTAGTTACAATCTGGATACCCAGCAAGAATACTTCAGGCTCCTTTTTTTTTATACTTTCGTAAATCTGGGTAAATAATGATAATTTGGGGATGTCAAAAGTGGACTTTTTTTAACTGAGTCTCAAAGATTTTGATCAAGGAAACAATCATTTTCGAAAAGTAGCTTTAATTTCAAAATTTTTTTAGAATTTTTTAAGTTTTGATTTTGGGTTGCCCGACTAAGGGGCGCGTGGTTCGTTACCCGAGATACCAAATCAAAGGTTTTCGTGTCTATGCCGGGAATGGAAGCCTTAAATTCTTAGACCAGAAAGTTTTTAAGCAGAACTCGAATGAGGTCCGAACTTCCAGATGTTGTAGTAGTACTAAAATGTGATGACAAAATTTGCGTACAAAGCTAGTTTCCTCTGGGAAAAAGTTGAATCTTTTATATATTTACCATTGTAGTGCCTATGACATCAAATCATAATGCTTGGTATTGCAAATAAATATCTTATATGAATGCTTTATAAAAATATTGAAAAGAAAATGATAAAAAGTTATGCAATGCAATCAGCACCTCTCTTCTAACGTTTTAAATACATTGTATTCTTAGGTCAACATTTCTAAAGCATATCTTGTCTTGGAAATAAATGACTTATATGAATGGTTTATGTTGTTGTTCTAATGCAGCTGGCAATACAGATAGTTAATCTTTATGCCATAAACAAGGGCTGCACTGATATTACTCATTTAACACTACCCAGGAGCACGTGTAGCTTGAAGATAGGCTACGAACTACCCTCCACAACGCTGTACGATCCTATTGGGATCCGGGACCTACGGTTTAAATTGGATTCCGAACCACTGCAAACATCCATGGCACAGCCGGGTTTCGAACCCGATTCCTGTGTACTCGGCCATCACGCTCCAAGTGAATGATTTATAAAAACCTTTAAAAGAAAAGGATAGAACGTTATACAATACATTCAATATCTCTTTACTAATATCTGAAAAACATTGTGTTTCCAGGTATTTTAAAGAATATCAGGCATTGTAAAGAATATCATTCACACCAAATGAATACTTAATCATATTCAAATGCTGTAACAACAACAAAATCTAGGTACAAGTCTGGTGTTCCTCCTGGGAAACGCTGAATTTGTCACTAGTAGTATTGGAACATATTTGCGTTGTAGGGCTTGATGGCCGCGTGGCTCTGGCGCTCAGTACCATACTTTCGGATTCGAGTCCCGATGGTGCCATGGATGTTTGTAGTGGTTCGGAATCCACTTTAAACCGTAGGTCCCGGTCTAATAGGATCGTAGAGTGTTGTAGGGGTAATGTTACTCGCATCCATAGCATATCTTCAAGCTACACGTGCCCTTTGAATAGTGCTAAATGAGTAAGAGCGGTGCAGCCCTAGTTTATGGCATAAAGATAACTGTCTCTGTATTACCAGCTGCATTAGAAAAGAAATATTTGTCGTTGTAGTAAGTATAACATCAAATCGAAATGCCTGATATTGAAATAGATGTCTTTTAAGAATGCTTTATAAAATTATTTAAAAGAAAAAGTATAACTAATTGTAAATTGCCTAATTAAAAAATTGTATAACTTTCTATGAGTTATACAATGCATTTAGCACTTCTTTTCTAACATTTAATAGACATTGTATTCCCAGGTCAACATTTCTAAAGCATCATTCACACCAAAATGAATATTTAACCATATTCAAATGCTGTGGCCGTAACAATGCAAAGTGGTACAAAAAATGATGCCACATTAAAACACTAAAAAAAAATAAAGAAAGAAAAAGAAAATACTCAGTCACACGTACAACAATCAAAGTCCCAACCCTTTTCAAATGGGAGGGAGAAAAACGAAAGAAAAGACTCGAAAAAACCCTCACAAAGAAGGCAGGTCCACCCTTCTTGAGGAGAAAGGGGGCACGGACAAAGAAAGAGGAATAAAAAATCGTCTGCGAGCGACCGTGACCTCGGGTTCATCAGATTATCGCTCACGAGAGGAGCTGGGAATGGTGCGCGCAGACGATTCACAAGTAGCGGGAGGGGGAGGAGGGAAGGGTGAAAGAGACGATAAAATGAAAATCAAGAGGGAGTGAAAAAAAATAAACAATAAAATATCCCAGGTGAAACAACGTAGCAATGATCGTCTGCTTTTTTTTTTAGTTATTGTTTTTTTTTTTTTTTTGTAAAAGCGGAAAGAACCGTTTTGCCCCGAGGGCTATTACAATTTTGTGTTTGATTACACGTTAATGTGTCAGTCCGTTGTAGAAAAAGATACTGGAATGTCATGGGTGAGCGGTTTCGCAAGCTTGCACAATGTTGCATACATGTTACTGTAATTGTTATTCGCTACAACATGAACAGGATATATATATACAGATTTATATAAAAGCTGAGCCTTTCTACACGCTAGCTACACACGTCACCACTTTTATTTATTTATTTATTTTCTAAATAAATAAATTATGTTAATAATAGTAA
The DNA here is from genome assembly GCA_021605095.1 of Caerostris extrusa. Lineage (NCBI taxonomy): Eukaryota > Metazoa > Arthropoda > Arachnida > Araneae > Araneidae > Caerostris > Caerostris extrusa. The sequence continues at coordinate 6,676 of BPLR01009331.1, read as the reverse complement.
TTAATTAAATTAAGAGTTTTTTTCTTCTAGGGCCCTGATGGCTGAGTGGCTAGCGCTGTGGCGCTCGGTACGACAGGGTTCGAGTCCCGGCGGTGCCATGGATGTTTGTAGTGGTCCGGAATCCCACTTTTATACCGTAGCTCCCGGTCTAACAGGATCGTAAAGCGTTGCGGGGTAGTGTTACTCCGTGTCCATAGCCCATCTTCCTACACGCACCTCCTGGGTAGCGCTAAGTGAGTAACGTCGGGGAGGGTCTTGCTGACGGCATAAAGATAATTGTCTAAGTGCTTGCCAGCTAAAAAATTTTTAATGCAGCTGGAAAATACTTAGACAGTTGTCTTTATGCCATCAGAATGGGCCTCACCGACGTTACTCACTTAGCACTACCCAGGAGGGGGGTAGCTTGAAGGTGTGCTATGGACGCGATTAACACTCTGCCCGCAGAGCTCTACGGTCTTGTTAGTCCGGGACTTACGGTTTAAAGTGGATTTCGAAGCACTACAAACGGCCAAGGCACCGCAGGGACTCGAATCCGAAACATGTGGTACCGAGAGCCAGAGCGTTAGCCACTCGGCCATCAGGCCCCCACAATTAAAAAAATGAAGTATATTACTACTTTATTTGGAGAACAGGAACAAAAAGCGATTAATTATAGGTATGATCAGGATTATTTCAGTGTGTCATGGTAAGCAACATACACATTTAAAATGTTTAGAACTGCTTTCCCTGCACTAACAACAAATAATCTTATTACAGGTGTGATTTATTTTAGGTATGATTTTGTTAGGAAGACGGCTGATTCTCCCCATAAAAATGTGGTGGGCACAAGAAGAAGTCCAACTTTTTCTAGGTGATGAATACCTTTCTTTCATGATGAATCCATGAGATGAATGTCTGACTCGTGGCCTAGTGTTAAGGTGTACAGCTAATATGCCGAATCCACTGGTGGCGTGCATTACAGTTATTGTCTGTAGAAACCTGGGAAACTGGGATTCTACCTTAGACGGTGATAAAAAACCTTCGCATAATTTTTGCTGTTGTCACAGCGTGCCACAGCTACAACAGAATCCCTCTGACTGGATTTTCGATCCGACTTTGGTTATGGAATGGCCCTGGAAAGGGAACATAAATTTACTTTGTTAATCCTCCTGTTGCGTATAAATAATTTTTTAAAAAAGCACGGGAAGGTAATGTAGCGCAATGTAGCGCAATGTAGCGTGTTTTAATAAAGAAATAAAGAATGAGATAATTGTTGTCGTTTTCCTCGTGGAAGGAGGGAAGAGGGGTGCAGCTTCTGTTCTGATGGAGCACCCGTAGGTAGAAGTCTGACTTCTGCTCCGTGTCGCTCTTATAGTCATAGGAGATCGGGACCTACGGCTTAAAGTGGATTCCGAACCACTGCAAACATCCATGGCACCGCCCGCATTCGAACCCGAAACCTGTGGCACAGAGAGCCAGAGCGCTAGACACTCGGCCATTCAATCAAACTGTTAAAAATAAACAAAGAAGATATAAAATAATGTTATTTAGAACAATAGATTTGGTTTGTATGAGCAGTAAACCATTATATTATTTGGCATCCATTAAAGTATTTTGCAGATTTCAATCAAGCTAAATATAACAAGACAGTCCATCAATCGATGGCAAATTGCATATATATGCTCAAATTAGGCATCATGTTCAACTTATGTATGAGTGGAACAGCTTAGTGATGGGCAGTGAAAGGCTATGAGACCTCTCAGAGAAATTTTAAATATATCTTCCCTCAGGCGCATGTAATATGATAGAAAACTTGAAAAACTTTCACCAAGCAGCCTGAGTATCGACACAAAGGTGAAGCTTACATACCGAAAGGTAAATGTGAAAGGTGAAGCTTACACATGTTGTCACAATCGAGTTATTATCATCTAGTCTTCTCGTTTTTGTAAGCAGTTAGGGAATGCTGCCAGAAGATCTCAACCTGAGTCCTTCTGCACCCAAGCTGCGTAGGTGATTGGAGCACGAGTTGGGCTGGTGAAAATTAGTCTTAGTTACTTCGGAAAAAAAAAAAAAAAAAACAAAAAAAAAAAAAAAACCTCCGTCTTCGCATAACTGGGGAACTTAAGATGGCTAGATGAACTGCATTTTCACAAAAGGCTTCGTCTTCTGCAGTTGATTGCTCAGCTGTAACACGAGCTTGTTGCGTGGGTGTTTTATTCAAGTTTAACTCAATTTTAGGCCTCTTTTTGGAAAACTTCCAGTAAAACATCCGTCCTCTATAATGAAATTTTGTTATTGTACTGAAATAATCTTCCTTCAGTAAATCTGTCATGTTTCATGGCCAAATGTTGTTATGTTTTTTTTTTTTACAATGCTTTGAAATTTGAACTTCTTCATTTTGACCCACAAACTGCTTGACTACTTTTACAATGTCCAGTGGTTAACGCCAATATAGTGTGCCATTGAAATGTTAGAGAAACCTTTCTTAATCAGTTGTCCTTTATGATGGCAGGAGTATTCTGATAACTTGAGCATTGATGAGAAGAATGAGATGAATATTTGAATGAGAAGTGTATCATTGCCTTCATTTACAATCGTTTCGAAATAAGCACAGCATTTATCATCATGGATGCAAGAAAAATTATAACGGTACGAATATTAGAAATCCACTCGCTTGCATATAATGCATATCTAGTAATGAATCTCAGATCATATGAATTTGGAAATTAATGAAACTGCAGATCCTTTGGCGAAGAATGCCAGAAGTCTGGATCAGATTGCCATTTCTACTTCCCCCTTGCAGACACAAATGCCTTAGAAAAATCTAAACTTATAATTCCTTCCAAGATCAAAACTAAATACCAAATTGCAGAACTCAATGTCGATAGAAAAACAGCTACCACTCTCACAAGATTAAGGATGAAGCTCCACAAAAATATGAAAATGTCTGCTGATGGCGTTAAAAAGATATCAAAAACGCGTGGTAATTGCACTGATGTCGAACTGACTCCTCATCATGCATTTGAATGCCCAGCTGTTGCCACTGCCATACAATGTCTGGACCATCCCTCGGAAGAGGATTTATACCCGAGCTGGCCATCAACATAGCCAATGTTATTCGGGAGCACCACGATATTTGATTTTCTTGTACTCTTCAGGGAATACAACAAAATTTTTACCTGTGATTATTAATAAAGATTAACTATCTATCACATAAAAATTCAATTCAAGATAAAAAACATAAAGGTAAGTATTTTCTCAAGGAAATTTGTAATATCTTCTAATTTATTGCGCATTTTATTATTATTTAATATGTTCGAGAAATGGATACACAGATCCCAGCCATGCAATGTTTTCCTTGCAGCCTGCTTCCTCATATCTCCCATTGGTACCACAGGCTTCAGGTTCGATTCCTGGCGGTGGTATGGATGTTTGTGAGTGGTTCAGAATCAACGTTAAACTGTAAGTCCCGGTCTAATTAGCCTAACGTGCAAACATTGACCGTAGAGCGACAAACAAAACCTCATATCTCCATTTGCTTATAAAAGTATAACTGGTAATTTTTTTGACATATATTAAATATATTAATATATGTCAATATAAATTATATATATATATATTAAATCAGAGACATAATATAGTTTTAGGTTGATGCAAAATAAACACTTAAATATTAGAAAATATTTTAATCAAAGTTCTCTATTTTATTTCAGGCTAAAAAAAAATCAGATCCTTTGACAGTAACGTGCTAGCATAAATGATGTTAGTAATCTGAATAGTTGTTTTTATATCTCTATGATATTTATTTCAAAAAAAAATATATTCTGTTTTTAAGATTGATCTCAGAAAAGTAGATATGCTCTCCACTAAATAATGCATTAAAATGCTGAAACCCGTTTGAATCGACATCACGTATTTGGGAGAAAAAAATTTTTATTTCATGTATATAGTATACTAGTAAACAATTATATAAACCATTTGCCTAATCATTTTGACCTTGAGTTGTACGAAAGTCGAACTGAATATTGAAATACTTAGTAAATTATTGTAATAATGCATAATAAATTTTAAATAAAAAATAAAATTTATTTGCTTTTATGATATTAATGAATTAATTTTTTTTTTATCATATAAACAAATGATATATGTTAAATAATTTTTCGATTTTTTTGTGTGGAGTTAAGTTATACTGTAGTACAAGTGGGCATTACAAGCCTGGTGCAATACAGCCAACACATTCTTATGTATTCGATACTAAATATTTACATTTTTATTTAGAAACATTAACTTTAGCCTTAGCCGTTTAGCTTAGACGTTGAGGCCTAGTGGCCCAGCGACTAGCGTTCTGGCACTCGGTGCTACAGGGTTCGAGCTAAGGCTGTTTCGTGGATGCTTGTAGTAATTCGGAATTCATTTTAAACCGTATGTCGGGGGATAATGTGAGTGTTGAGTGTAGGGCTGACAACCCTACCTTGTAAAAAGAAAAATATCTCCTTCTCCCACCATGGGCTGTTGCACCAATGATGAAAAAGACATGAAGAAGGTTTACTTTCATTGTTTTTAACAAAATATTTAAATTCTCTTAAAGGTGAACACAGGCTTATGAATTGTAAAAATAATAATAACGAATAAAAAATAATTTTAGTACAAACAAATAAACTGCGCAAATTGTACATAATTAATTGAAATATTTTTGCAGCAATCTAAATAAGAGTAATAGAAAAATAATTGTTTTTAAATCGAATAGTTATGACATCACATTTAACGAAAAATTTTTGTAGTTGGCTACAGCAAAATCGTAGACAATGTTGAAACAGTTATTAAATCTATTTAATATCACGTTTAACTCCTTGGTGCTTGGTGCCACAGGCTTCGTGTTCGAGATCCGGATGATGCCCTGGATGTTTGTAGTGCTTTGGAATCCAGTTTAAACCTTAAGTCCCGGTCTAATATGACTACTATTACTACACCATACCACATCACTGTGTCTAAAGCTGAGTTGCTCTTTTTTACAGTTTGGGAATGATATGTTTGAAGTCTCTGTAACACTCACAGTCATATGAGATCGGGACCTACGGCTTAAAGTGTATTCCGAACCACTACAAACATCCATGGCACCTCCGGACTGGAACCCGAAATCTGTGGCAACGAGAGCTCAGACACCACATTCAGACCCTCTTCTACTATGACTGAAGAGCGTTGGATAACCCCATGCCCCGGTAATAAAGAAAAAAAGGAGGGGGGAACAAAAAATACCTCCTGTTTCGAAATTTCCCAGTAATTAAACGGCCTTGACCCACCATGGGGATGTTGCACTAATGAAGAAGACGTTTTAAATTCTTTATTTGTTTATTTATTATATTAAATTAATTATTTTTTATTGCATGTAAAAATGAAATATTTATATACTATAAAATTTTCGCATAAATTTTTATATTTGTGCATATGTTACATTTTTCGTTCCTCCCATCCTCCTCCTCAAATTTATTAAGGGAAAATTACAAGCGGGAGTGTCAAGCGCTCTGGCGCTCGGTGCCACAGGTTTCGAGCTCGAGTCCTGGAAGTACCATGGATGTTTGTAGGGGTTCGAAATCCACTTTAAACCGTAGGTACTGGTCTAATAAGACTGTCGGGTGGGAGGCCAACAACCCTATGCCTTCTGTTAAAAGGAACATCTTCTGTCTCGAAATCTGCGAGATTTAACTGAGCGCCATAGTAGTTAGCACTGGCTCGGTATCACAGGTTCGGACTCGAGTTCCAGAGGTGGTATGGAGGCCTATAGTGGCAGAATCCACCCTAGACCGTAGGTCCGATCTCATATGACTGATGGCCGTAGGGATAACCATCCTACCCGTAAAAAGGAAAACAATATCTCATATTTCGGACCCGCCAATAGGCAGAGCGCCTGTCCACAATGGGGCTGTCGCACACCGAACAATAATTAAATTCTTATCTATAAATAATAAATGACCTAATAAAAGTATGATTAAGAACACAATACACAACCAGATTAAATGAATTAATTATTAATAAATGTATAATCTCATCTTTATATATGATACTACGTGCCTAATTTTTTATATTTTTTGTGTTCCACTAATCATACGCATAACAGACTCAGTGAAGATTATTATTACTTTTGAAATTTAAAAGACAATCAAAAGCCTTTTCGGTGCTCCTTGGCTAAAGAGTATCAACCTAATGAGTGAGTTCAACGTCCGATTAAGCACACCTTCAAAGAAGTATTTATCGTCAAAAATCATCATCAAAATTCAAATCTGTGTTCTCTGGAGGTGTCAACTATGACGCTGTCAGTGTCTCGAGGTTATAATTGAAAATAGCCATGTTCGACAATTAATGCTTTGAATATTAAGTTTGTTTACAAGTTGTAAATTTGTTTTTTTTTTAAATACTTAGCTTGTTCTTGCTTGTCATCAGAACTGATGGCTAAAACAAACTTGTTTTAGAAAAAAAATGTATAAATAGTTTTTGTATGCTAGACACGTATTTTAAAATGATGAGACTATTTTTTAAAAAAACTATAGAAGGCTTTTAAATTTCTTCGAACGTTTTGACTAGTTTTTCCCATAATTTAATAATAATAATTATTTATATAATAATTCAATAATTTTTATAGTTCTCATAATTCTTTTTTTAATATAAATTTCGTGATATTTCTCCTATCCCGCACATCTTG